>OX637533.1:41204255-41436755 GCA_951800035.1 Linnaemya tessellans | reverse complement strand
GATTCGTGTGTGAACGTAAATGCAGGTTCGAAAAAAACTTGAAGAAAAACTGATCAAGTATATCTGATGTGTGTGAAAGAGGACTTAGTTTAATACTAACTTGTGTAATACACAGCAACCAAACACTTATCTATGTATGTATATAAATAATTTTGCTTTTGTTGTACATGAATACTCGTTCATACGGGGTAATTTTTGCTTTTTGTATTTTATTCATGATAAAAATACTTGTTGCTGAGCAGAACTTTTTTCTATTCATTATCAAAACAATATTTATTTAAAAAAATATTTTTTTAAATATATTTTTAAATAATTTTATTTATCAAAGAGTTTAGAATAAATAGATAGCAGTACTGAGCTAGCCCAGGAGGGGGGGGGGGGTTATGACCCCCATGACCGCCCCCTGGATCCGCGCTTGTGTTGACATATACATATAATTTATTTTTAATTTAAAAAAAGTATGAGTGATTAATGACGCGCTGATGCTTTAAGTTACTCGATGGCGAAAAAACCAAATGGGGCATCGATGGAATGTGCGAGTCTTCCACTTACAACTAGAGGGAATTCCAATCGTCCTATCCTGTTTGCAGACACTTATCTATTTATCTTCAGTCCGTTAACAAAATTGCTCAGTGCTATCGCAATGCATTGAATGGGAATCACCTCGCAAATGCTGAACCCACAAAAAATATTTTGAAAGACGCTGTTTTTATAGTGTACAACTTCGACTAAATATCGGTCCTGATATTAGATACATGCAGCTTTCTTTGGCTGGCACATCGACATATCCATCTCAAAGAAATATGGACTCATGACCAAGTTAGATCGTTACGGTCTTGGATCTCAGGTGAATTTGTATCAAGTCAAATTTGTCAGTAAATCGGCCTCATCATGAAAATTAATCAGTTTGCAACTGATACAAACGCATCCAACGAACATGTGTCATTGTCTATAGTCGTTTACAACATTTACAAGATCGATACATTTTATGAACAAAAACAAATTTCGAACCTGCATAGGATTGTATGATAAAATTACATACTATTATGTTAAAATACCTTATAAACACTCAAGGTAATATACGAAATTTTAAACATATTTACCTTTATTTTTATTGTATATTAATAAAAACATTTTTGCATTTTATAAAAATGAATTCAGAGTTTTATTTTTAAATAAAAAAACTTTTTAAAGCACTAATGAAAAAAACAATAACAAAAGAGACTATAACATTTATCAAAAATACTCATAAATGACTTCAAAAACGATCACAAATGACTTAGAAAATATACCATAAAGAGACTCGTAAGTGATTAGAAAAATTTATTAAAAAAGGCTCATATATAAATTAGAATACAACCGATACATGGCTAGAATACGATTCGAAAATGACAATAAATTTCTTCATAAGTCGGAAATGAGTCCCAACTAACGTAAAATAGAATTCATAAATTCAAGAAGAGTCAAAAAAGACTCGAATATGCAAAGTAATATATCTATATCAAGTAGTCGCAAGAGTACAACAACATAAAATTACAAAAAACACCGTACATTTTGTTTGTGTAAAATTCTTATCTTATGTCAGAAATTTTCTTTTATAATATAGATATTTTGTTCACAATTATTTCTAAAAATTTAAATACTTTTCGCATAGAACTTTTTTAAAACAATTTCTTTTTGTTACTTTTCTTAAACAATACGCTTTTTCACAAAAATCTTTACCACAACAATTCTTTTTTGCTACTTTTGTTGAATTAATAATTTTTTTCAAAATTTTACAAAATTAATTTTTCAACGGAATAAACAAATATGGATCGCTACAAAAGTAAACAAATTTTGACATACGTTCAGGTAAAAACTAAAAAAAGTTTTAGTCAGCTGTGCTCTTGCATATACTTGATATATGTAGATATACTTTGCGAATACGAATAAAATTTTAAAAAGCTGCCAGCTGTGTTGCCTTCTATTATTAATATTATTAAAAAATGTACATACACATACATATTTTCAATTATAAGTTTTCCATCCAATTCCAAGTTCTTTTATTAGGTTTTTCTTCTGGGTGCGTTAGAAATTGCGTCAATGTTTTCCTACATATTATTAAATTCGATAGTATTTTGAAGTGTACCGATTTTGGCCATTACAACTTCCTACTAAAATACAATTTAATATTTTTTATAATGTGGTAGTACCAGACCAGACAGCAATTGCAACTTTCAGGCGCTTCTTCAGTGCACTTTGGACGCACAATTCTAAAGACAAAAAATATTTGTTTCTGCTCCTAAAACTATACCATAGAACTTATTATTATTTCATATTTTTGTGTTTATGTCAAGGAATTTCAATGATATGTAATTTCCGTTACAATTAAATGATTTTTTATGGTTGAAACTCTAAGTTGGCAGCACTTTTTTAACTGGCGGCTATATCTTCAGATGTCAAGTGATTTATGTTTGGTTTGGTATTTCAACATGAATAGACTGACGTCTGAACAACGGTTCCTAATTGTGTCCAAATGGGCATAGAAGAAGATTGCCGTTGATTCCGATTTTCTGACTTCTACGTTCATCAATTGAACAACAATGATGTGCAGGAGCTGTGGTTTCAACAAGACAGCGCAGCATGTCGCACAGCTCGTGCCACAATTGATTTATTGAAGGAAACGTTTGGTAACCGCATAGTTTCACGTTTCCGACCCGTGAATTGGTCTCCAAGATCTTGCGATTTAATGCTTTAAACACATTCGAGACAGCAAGCTACACGAACACACGACTACAAAAGCCGTTGGCTACAATCATCGCCTCCTAGTCAGCTACTTAACTATTTTTGAGACGGCAGCTACATTGTCAGCATCTCATTTTAGTGGTGCCACTTTCATATATAAAAAAGCGCTTATTCTAAATCTATTTATAGGCCGAAACAAAATTAGTAATAAAAACACCTTATTTGTTTATAAATTGCTCTTTATTGTTTTTGCATTTGTAATAAATACATTTTGATGTCCATTTTTTGTTATTGACTATGAAAATGAGTTTATGAGTTAATTCATTTGTGACTTAACGTTTTTTATCAATAACGGCTATCAAATATAAACAAAATTAGAGTATTCAAAATAATGAAATTTTTACTTGAAAAGTCAGATACAAAATTTCAAAATTTAATAATACTTCCAATATGTGAATAAATTTGAAAAATATGTCTAACAATGGAAAGACATTTTGGAGTACTTTGAAATGATACTAATATCGTTTATATTGGGCTTATATTCTAGGAGTTATAACAAAAAAAAATTATAATAAATAAAGGAAATAAAAAAATAAAAGCCGAAAAAGAACGCAAAAAAATAAAAATTACAAAATAATTTTTATTCTTGAAAGGGCTATACATATTTTTATTTATAACAATTTTCATATTCTTCACCAGTTTTCATATTTTTAAACGCTTATTAGTTTAATTTGACTACAACCACAAAAGTAGCACGGACAACAAACTGCCGCGTAGTCGTGAAAATATTCACTCCTGTCAAATGTATTCTACTTTTGACAGGTTGTAGTCGGTAGCCTACTGCCTTGAATGTGTTTAATGCTTAACGCCGCTAGACTGACTCTATAAGGATTTATGGCAACCGATAAGATGCCATAAATGTTGGAAAAAGTAATCGAAAGCTGGACCTCCAGATTAGACTCCATGCCTGAATCACATGAATCTTGAGCGTGATTAAAAAATTTAGAACCGTGCGTGATTTTTACTATATATAATATTCACCCACTCAGAAGATACGTTTTTTCTTTTGTATATGTACTAAGGAAAATATGTATGTGCATACACACATACATATCTATGGGTTTCTGTATTTCACACACGAAGACAAGTTTTTACCATAGTGCGTGAAAGTACGTGATTAAAAATAAGGCTTTCCCGATCGTGCGTAATCATGAGCGCCTTAAATATTGACGTGCGTGAGCGAACTTAAAAAAATTTTAGTTTCGTGATCGTGTGCTTAATTTTACTCACGCGCACATATCTATTCAGAACCACCAATAATCAATGTTTTACTCAGAAAGCATGTTTATTTCTTTCTTTCATATATCCTTCCCAAAGTCCCGGTTCACACACTTCAACTTTTGCTGCCCAAGTACAAGCAACCAAACACCGTAACGCTACAATGTATTGAAACAGAAAGAAGTAGGAACATATACAATTTCAAGACTATATCCTTTTTTCTCCCCCAAAAAAGCAAAAGTTGAAATATGAAGCCAGTAAAATATGGAAGTTGTTGAATTCACTGTTCAAACTAATATATAAAAAATACAGATAAATCAAAAGAATATCGACTGAATAAATGTTGAAATATGTTGGTCATTTGCGTAACACAAGTAGTAGAATGAAAATTGTATATCGATGGCTTAATATAGAAAGGACGTAACTCGTATTTTCAGTACTTTACAGGCGAAGGAAAAAACTTAATAAAATCGAAAATAAAACAGTTGTAAAAAAAAATTAGATGCAATTTTTTTAAATCTTGTAATTGACCCCACTTTTTCTTTGATAATGCAATTTTTTTCCTTATAGAGACATTCGGGAGACATGCTTTTTGAAGTTGATTGCAGTCTATGATGAATTATCTGATACTCATGCGTTATGTTAATTCTAAAATATATAACTCCTGTCGGATCATATATCAAAGCTCGTAACATGTTAACCGTGGGATCCCCAAAGCACTTTCCTAAAGTTGAATACCGATAAATAAAAAATTATTAAGTACATACATACAGCACCAGTGTTGTCAGATTAGGGGTTTTCCCCCTAGATTTAGGGGTTTTTTTTCTATTTAGGGGCAGATTTAGGGGTTAATATTCTTTAGGGGGAAATTTGGGGGTAAGAAAATTTTATTTAGGGAATTTTCGAATTTATAGTTTGGTACATAATAGTACATAATTTAACCACTGAGCATGTCGAAGATATTGTATCGAAATGACGATTTAGAAAGTAATCACGCAAATACAAACATTAAAACATTTTTCTCGTTAAATCAATTTTGTTGGTTTTCCTTGAACTGCAAAATATAAATTTTAAAAAGTTGTTCATCTTTACAATTTATTACCAATATGCCAAAAAAGGATAACATATATAAACAAAAATATAAAAAGGAGTGGGAAACAGATTAGCAGTTTAAATACCTTTAAATAAAATTTTAAACACAATAAATGCAAAATTAAATTTCAGATTGGTTAGCCCCTGTCCAGGGAGACAACTACAAAGCTTTATGCAAATATTGTAAAAGCATTATGGTGGCTAACAGGAGACCTTATTGCACAACAAAATACGAAAAAACATATTGGATTTGCATCCCAAACAAAAGAAGTACATGTACCCGTAACAAACTTCCTCAAGCCGTCTCTTACAAAAGAAAGACAGATTGCAGATATATTTTTTTGGGGGCTTTTTATAAAAAATAAATAAAAATTTTGGGTGTTTTCGTGCTTTGCGCGTAAGAATGATAGTACCTCAATTCAAATTTAATAGAGATAAGAATGGTGAAACCAAATTACTACTTAAACTTTTCTGCTTTAGGGGGTTTTTTAAGAAAAAGTGTAGAATCTAGGGGGTTTCTAAATTTTTTTGGGGGAAAAAAAAAATTATCTGACAACACTGTACAGCACCTTCATCTGGTCGAATTAACGTGTAAATGTTATCAACACTCTCGAGATCTAAGAAAATAAGAAATAATCACTGTGGAACATATTCAGTTTAGCAAAAGTTAGGTCGATTCTGAGAGTGAGGGGTGAAAATAGAGTCTAAATTGGAAGACCCGTATCGCGGCGTTTATTTATGTTAGTTCGAATTTTTTTTAATCGAAGGTTTGCTAATAAAGCGTTAGCCAAAACCGTATTACGGTTCTGATGTGTGATGTGTTTCTGGTGAGGGAGAGTGAAAATGAAATGTATTTGATAACATAAGTTGCAAATACTGAAGAGACAAGACTTCCGTCTGTTTCGTCCCAAACAAAGTTGTGCGATTCGTGAGTTATTATATTATAAATTGTAAAATTATGCAATTGTAGTTTCATTTTATAATACGCAGCACTTGCGCTTATCTGGGTGCACTAATTTTAATACCTTCGGCATTTTTGATGTCGTTGTCTTTCTCTTGTCGCATTACTTCTATCTCATTTCTATGCTTTTCAAAACACACTGGAAACATTATTAGTTTTGTGTGATACACACAAATTGCATTGGTCCTTTCTAGGTTTATAAATTTAAATATTCATTTCTCTTATTATTTCAGCGAAAATTGGATATGATAGTTTCAGATCTTTATTTTCTTTATTGTAAGCACATTCGTCGACGTAAAGTTTGTAAATATCTCGATAAGTATTTATAATAGTAAGTAACATTGAAGTGAGTTAGGGCTTTTTCTTTAAATAAAAAACTTGTATTGAGGTAGGGATTTTTTATTGACCCAAAAAAACACAATTTGGTGCCGCAGCTCTCTAAATTTTTGAAGCCGGATGCATTTCGATGTGTACTATAAGAATATATAAAAAACGCGATTTCTCAGAGAATCGATATACTCCCTTTCTATATTAAGCCATCGATATACTCCTTGCTGCACATTGTTGGAATATATTGCTCTATCCCGCAATTGCATTTAAAACCATATAAAAATCCAAAATTTGCTTTAGTTTTAAATATAATCTTACGACATCTTGAAGCAGCAATTAAGCCTAAACTTAGCATTAACAATATTAATTACTCGAACACTTCATAAAAGGCTCTAGTGTACAAAAAGTCGCAGCTAATAGCCAATAATTTGTATAAAATAATTTATTATAAATATATATGTACATAACTTTATTTGCAGAACTAAACTACAATCTGCAACACTCTTCCAGTTCATCAATGGTATTTTCTGTCAATTCACCCACTGGCATGCAACCACAAATGCAATATGTGGCAACAAGCAACGGAATAATGAATCGTCGGCAGGCTGGACTTTCTTTGGGCAGTATGCCTTTGGGAGGTATGAATCATAACAAGCATATGTCTGGCGGCCATCGTCCCATACTTGTGACTCACTCACATCCCGTGCAAATGGGTCATATGACACACGGTGTGTCACAGCAGGTCCCATTAATCAATTCGCCATCAAGTGGAAACATTTTACATGTAAGTTTCTAATTAATTCAATTGTGATAAAAACATTTGCAAATAACTTTTTTGACCGACGCTGTGGCTGTTAGGTAGCAACGCTATCCTATCAGTCTAATGATCGCGGGTTCGATTCTCGCCGATTTTGGTTTTGAACTTAGTAAAATATTTAAAATAATGTGAATCTTGTTTCAAATAAATAAGGCGCTTCACACATGAAATATATTTCTAGACAGGTATCAGCATTCACCCAGAATGAAGTTACACCTCACGAACATCAACATGTTATCTAAATAAATAACGTCTTTGAGACCCATGAATACTGACTGCAACGAGTTCCTTCGATATTTTATTTGAAAATTTTGTTTTGTGTCTAGGGATGCTATAGAGATACATACTTTTAATGGGCATTTACACAAGAGAACAATTTTACATACCCTTCACAGAAGAATTTGTTCTTTCTTTCTGAAATGGAAAATAGATTAAATTACAAAAAAAAAAAAAAAACAAATTTTGTTATTCAGTTACTTTACATGTACATATGTTTGGCTTTTCTTATTTCTAAAATCAATGAACATCTTTCAAAAATATTAAATATTTTTCCTTTACAAACAAAAGAAAACAATTCGTTTCAGTTGGTTACTTTTATATACAAAAAAAAGTTCTAATTGTCCAACCCTAGAATAGTCTTTTAGATTTTTCGAGTTTTCAATACCAATTCTATTCATCCTGAAGTATAAAATAGGTTTGAATAGCAGAAAAGCCAAATTCGTAATCCATTTGGTTACTTTTATGTATCAAAGACAACTTTCAATGGTTTTAGAATTTTAATACCAATTTTTTTATCTATGAAGCATAAAATAGCTTTAAGACCAAACAAAAATTAGTAGCCGTTATGTTTTTTTTATGTACTAAAAACATTTCGATTGTCTAACACTGGAATAGAATTTTTAATTTGTTATGTTTTAATACCAATTTAATTCTGTAAATAGGTTTAGTTCAGCAAAAAACAAACTAAAATTAGGAATATGGTTTATGGTAAAAATTTCGATTGTCCAACCCTAGAATCGAATTTTAATTTTATGAGCAATTAAATTCTGCGTGAAGTATAAAAAAGATAGATTTGATTCATTAAAACTGGGAACTTACATGGTCACTTTTATATACCAACAATTTTTGATTTTCCAACTCTGGAACCGAATTTTAATTGTTTTTGGTCTTCAATACCAATTTAATTCTTCCCTAAGTATAAAGTAGATTTAATTCACTAAAAAACCGAAATTAGGAACATATATGGCTGCTTTAATGCACCAAAAAAATTTCGATTTGCTATCCCTGGAATCGAATATTAACTTTTTTTTTGTTTGGTTTTTAGTGCCAACTTAATTCTTCCTGAAGGATAAAAAAGGCATAACTCACCATAAAAATAAAAAATAGGAAATTTGCGGCTACTTGTATTTACCAAAAAATGTCTATTTTCCAACTCTGAATTCAATTTTTTCTGTTTTTTAATCCTTATTACCCATTTCATTCTTCCTGAAATATAAAATAAGTTTAATTCAATTAGAAACCAAACTAAGGAACTTATGTGGCTTCTTTTATGTACCCAAAAATTTCGAATTTCCAACCCTGGAATAAAATGTTTAAATTTTTTAGTTTTTAATACCAATTTAATTATTACTAAAGTATAAAAAAGTATAATTCACCAAAAAAATCAAAAGTAGTGGCTTTATTGATTATTTTATATGCAACCTTCCCAGGTCGGAAACCGTATTTCGGATTTTTCTGAACTTCAATACCATTCTATTTATGTTCATTGCCATTCCATCAGTCAAAGAAGGACTTCCCTAGCTCTTCTGGGGGCTTGGGAAACACGATTTCACGTACAGACAGACATCGCTCATTCGTCATCGCTATATATAATGATCCAGAATATAAATATTTAGGAAATTGCACACGGAATTACAAACCGATATAAAAAAATTTTGCATCAGTGCAAAATGTACTTATAAATTGAAGCCTTGCATCACAAACGTATTTTAAACAATATGTTTCCACATACATGCATATATCTCAAAGCGAAGCTCTTTGTTGTAAGATCCTTCAATTTGAATTTACTTGCAAAGCACGACTACATTTCTAAGGTTCACCCGTCAAAACAAACCTGGTGTAAGCAAAATAATAAAAAATGGGAAAAGCAAAATAAAAGATTCAATCTAACGGGCATATTCTGAAATCACCATACTTTGATTTTGAAATCACGAGACTGATTTTAAGGTGTTCTGAAAATCAAGAGTTAACAACAACACAAAAACAATAAAAATGTTTGCTTGTGTAAATTTCCTGACGCACTCAAAAAAATATATAATATAATAGACAAACAAAAACTGTCGCTTGGCTTGAAACACTTTTTAACAAATAAAATCTCATAGACTCATTGACACCAAGGCTCATAAATATAAAGGCCACAAATAGTTTTATATTTTATCACTAATAAAAAATTCAAATAACAAATAACAACAAATGTTTTGACGTTATAAGTAAAAAATTAGTGGAGCAAAAAAAACAATAACGTACCCTAGTGCGCCCATCCCAATAATAACGTACCTAATGCTCCCTTGAGTTCTTCTGAGAAAGGGCCATTACTACAACTTGGCCTGAAAGTACCTGATAGTTAAAGGTACTGCAGCAAAAGTGAGGAATAAAGTAACCTGTAACTGTTTGTACAACTTCCTAATAAAATAGAATTTAATATTCTCTGTAATGTGGTGGTAGCAGACCAAACTACTTTTTTCAACTTGGACCAGCACTCAGGGGATGACCCCTATACATGCAGTGCGAAATTTTTTGTAAAAAAACATGTTGGTCCATATAAAAATAACAACAAAAAAATAATATGATCAAACCCAGCGATATTACATTACTCAAAACTCTTCATGTTGTTGCCATCGGATACTTATATTCTCACATACCAGCAGATTCATATTGACCTGCTCTTTCTGAATCTATGATAGTTTAAAAAAATGCAATCAACTGCACAAAAAAGTCTTATTTTTCAAAGAAAAATTATGAAACACTTAAAAACTATGTGATCTTATTGATCCTTCATCAAATTAAACTCTTTAAAGGGCCATTATTACAACTTCATGTTAGCTAAAAGTAGGATGTTTGTTAATGTAATGGATGTTTTATTTTGAAGTCCCAAAATTGTTACAAAAATTTTGTTTGGATATCACTTACATATAACAGTTACAGTCTGTTATATACTATAATATTTATAGTATATGGCATCTCTACAAAGTATTGTTTATGTATTTTATTTACATGTCAAAATAAAGAATGAGCAGCAGTCTTTAGCTGAACGACTAATAAATAACACATGGCGCAGCCGGTTTAATTAAATGGTTAATACAAGAGCAACTACAAAAAAGGAAAGTGACTCTGGAGAAGAAAGTTCTCATGAATGCTCTGACGAATTTGAAATGGCTACAGAAAGAAATACGTTCAACCCAATTGATGCCCGCAGGCCGGATCCCTTAAGTTTCGATGGGAATGTTTCGGAAAACTGGCGGGTTTTTAAACAGAACTTTGATGTCTATGCGATAGCTATTGAACTCGATGACCGTAGAGAGTCGCAAAAAATTGGTATTTTTCTCAATGCATGCTCATCTTCCGATGAGCAGAGAAAGAAATACAAGGACGTGGTGGAAGCTTTTGAAACAAATTGTACGCCGAAGAAAAATGAAGTATATGAGGCATTTAAATTTAATTCCAGAAAGCAACAAGATGGTGAGTCTTTTGATACATATTTGCTGGATTTAAGAAAACTAGTTAAAACTTGTGGATTTGCTGACTCGGACCGTATGATACGAGATAACATAGTTATTGGTACGAACTATCCAAAACTGAGGAAAAAACTCTTGGAAACTTCTGATTTAACATTGAAAAAAGCAATTGAAATTGCACGTGCGTCAGAATTAGCTGATAAACATGCAAACGATATGCAAAAACAACAAAGTTTTTCAACTGCAGTTGATGCTTTGCAATATAAAAAGAATAACGGGAGAGAAGAAAACAAAAATATTTCTTTCAGCAGCAGGTATAATCAAAATTCACTTAATAATGATAGAAACAGACAAACAGAAAATCGCAATTACTGCAAATTTTGTAAAGGCATACATGAATATAAAAAATGCCCCGCGTTTGGAAAAAAATGCAATAATTGCGGACGACTCAATCACTTTAGTGTGGCTTGTTACTCTCGAAAAGTTCGTGAAATCAGAGAAAACGATTTAGAAAGAGAGAACGATGATTTTTTTTTGCACAACATTAATACTACGAATGTTAGGAAAAGGTGGTATGAAAAAATACGTGTCAATAACTGCTTGATTAACTTTAAATTAGATACTGGAGCAGATGTCAATGTTTTGCCACTACGTTATTTAAAATATATAAAAGACGTACGTTTAGAAAAAAGCGGCTTCCCTCCTAAAAGTTACAGCGGCAATGATTTGGATTTTAAGTGATGTGTAGAAATGAAGTTACTACATTAAGATTTTACATTATTGATACACCATTTGAACCGTTACTAGGATTAACTGCGTGCGAGAAATTGGAACTCATTAAACGAATTCATTCGGTAAATCGTTCGGATAAAGAAATGTTTATTAAATCAAATATGGATGTATTCCAAGGTTTGGGTTGCTTTGTCAATGACTTAGACATTAAAGTTAAATCAAATTCTATCCCTGTAGTTAAGCCTGCTAGAAGAATTCCATTATCCCTTAGTGCTCGAGTTAAAGAGGAGTTGCAAAATATGGTTGAGAGAGGCATTATTGAACAAATAGATGGTCCAGTAGAAAGAGCGTCAAATTTAGTAATTGTGGAGAAAAAGTCGGGTCAGCTTCGTTTGTGCATTGACCCTCAAGATTTAAATGCTGATATCCTGCTAGAGAATTATACCATACCCACTTTTGAATCAATTGCGGCGAGGATTGCTAACAAAAGGTACTTTTCAGTTTTAGACCTTAAAGAAGGATTTTGGCAAGTTGCATTGAGCCCAAAAGCTAGTGAGCTTTGTGCTTTTAGCACACCGTTTGGTTGTTACCGTTTCAGAAGGTTACCATATGGAATAAAAATTGGACCTGAAGTCTTCCAGAAATACAATGAAC
Source organism: Linnaemya tessellans (assembly GCA_951800035.1). Lineage (NCBI taxonomy): Eukaryota > Metazoa > Arthropoda > Insecta > Diptera > Tachinidae > Linnaemya > Linnaemya tessellans. Next base: position 41,424,433 of record OX637533.1, on the reverse strand, counting down.
GTAATTTTTATGACATCCCAAATGTTATAGTATTTATTGACGATATACTTATTGTAGCTGATACAGCTGAAGAACATGACAGTACACTAATGCAAGTAATAGAGCGTGCACGTAAGTTGAATATAAAGTTTAATATCGATAAAATTCAGTACAAAGTAACCGAAGTCAAATATTTAGGAAAAATAATTTCACATGAAGGTATAAGATGCGATCCAGGCCGAGTCACTGCCATTATGAAGATAAATCCACCTAAAACTAAAAAAGACTTACAAAAGCTGTTGGGAATGATTAACTACATCCGAGATTATGTGCCAAAACTTTCAGAAATTTCGAAACCTCTGCGTGATTTGCTGAAAAATAATGTGCATTTCGAGTGGCAAGATCCGCATAACATTTGCTTAAATAAAATTAAATCCATTATAGCTAACGCGCCAACTTTGGCTATTTTTGATGAAACTAAAGAAATCACTGTTGAAACAGATGCTTCCAAATATGGTATCGGATGTTGTTTGATGCAAAACGGAAAACCCATTTCATTTGCCTCAAGAAGTCTCACTGAAACGGAAATAAACTACGCACAAATAGAAAAGGAATTTCTAGCTGTTGTATTTGCTTGCCGAAAATTCCATTACTATGTGTATGGGCGTATGGTAACCATTAGAACGGATCACAAACCACTCATTGACATCATGAAAAAACAATTCTGTAACATTCCCTCGGCTAGACTTCAGCGGATGAAATTGTCGTTAATGAAATACAATTTAAAATTGACTTACGTTCCCGGTAAATATCTATATGTGGCAGACTTACTATCTCGATATTTTAATAAAGATGAAAAATCATCTGAAATTGAAGATCTGAACGAGTTTGTGCATACGGTAAACATTGCAGATGAGAGGCTTATGAGGATTAAATCCGCCATAGAATCGGATAAAGGTCTACTTGAACTAAAAAATATGGTTTTAAATGGATGGCCTAAAAATATTTCTGGCCTTCGTGATGAGTTAAAACTTTTTTGGAAAAATCGTACCAACATATTTATTGATAATGATTTACTGTTTTTAAATAATAGACTAATCGTTCCACAATCGCAGCAAAAGGAAATTCTAAATCAGCTTCATATATCGCACTTGGGCATAGAAAAAACAAAAAGGAGAGCACGTAGCTTAGTGTATTGGCCGAAAATGGACGTTGGTATCGAGAATGAAATTGTAAAATGCCTGACTTGCCAAAAGAATCGCAACTCAAATATAAAGGAACCAATGCTTTCCCATGAAATACCCTTACTGCCGTTCAATAAAATTGCAATGGATATTTGTGAATATGTATTTATCAAACAGCTATCTAATCGTTGCAGATTTCTATTCTAAATTTTTGGACATAATACCAATATCAAATAAAACAGCAAAAGAATGTATCAAACATCTAAAAGTATGTTTTTCCAATCACGGTATTCCTGTAGAAATTATCTCGGATAACATGCCCTTTAACTCATATGAATTTCGAAGATTTTGCAAAGAAATTGGGACAAAACTTACTACAACCAGCCCTGGATATTCTCAAGCAAATGGATTCGCAGAAAGATTTGTCGGGATCGCAAAAACCCTTATTAAGAAAACAGCACAGAATAAGGGAAACCTATGGCTTGCACTCCTAGAATATAGAAACACTCCTCTAAAAGAATCTGTTTCTTCTCCAGTAGAGCTGTTTATGAGTAGAAAAACTCGAACATTACTACCAATAAGCAACAAATTGCTTGAACCACATCTAATACCAAACATTTCAGACAACATAAGAAGAAAACAGCTACAATCGAAGAAATATTATGATAAAACAGCAAAGCGCATGCAAGATTTCTCCAAAGGGGAAAAGATATGGTATCAAGACGGAAAGGTATGGACGAAAGGATTTATAGCCGATGTCCATGGAACCCCCAGATCGTATTGGATTGAACTTGAAGATGGCACTACACTTCGCAGGAATTCAAAGTGGCTTCGTAAGAGAGTAGAATGAATTGTTTAATTGAATTGTAATATTGGAATGTTTTGTACTTACACATACATACGTATGTACACTCCTCATAATTTCAAAAAGATCTTTGAAAGGGAGATGTTATATACTATAATATTTATAGTATATGGCATCTCTACAAAGTATTGTTTATGTATTTTATTTACATGTCAAAATAAAGAATGAGCAGCAGTCTTTAGCTGAACGAATAATAAATAACACACAGTCCCTTCTTTATAGCAATTACACTTCTGAGCCCAAAGTACCACATTCGATATCGATAGAAATTTCATTACAATTTAAATGGCAACTTTGATTGATATCGAATGTCGTAATTGACGCGCTGGGGGGTACTCTGTAATGCGACGCGAATGGAATATGATATTTACGTTGAAATGCGATGCAATTAATTCCTTTCACATCGCATTAAAATAATAGGAGTACGTTGTTGTAGATCCAAAAGGTGGTTTACTTCTTTCACAATTTTAGTTATATGTTATGGGTGATTTTTTCTTTCGGATTTGAAAAGAACACATATAATTTAGAGAAATACATAAAATCTCTATTTGTGTCGATAGAACAATCTAATAATTTAATAATAGTCATTTTTGTTGTTATTGATCAACAGATGATAAGAATAAATTTATGGATAGGAAAAGGGAAATTCAAAGCAAATTTAGAGGGAGTAGCGGCACGTCTAATGATGGCAACACCGCAAGACGTTTTTTTAACAATCCTGGTTTGGCTGCTAAGATAACTGGTGTTGATGAAGGGCTCATAACCAGATGTGCAATATTACTGCAAGGTATGACATGAGGCTACAACATAAACATCGACAAATTTAAAATATTCGCAATTGATACAGCAAAAGGGCTTGTAGAGAAATACCCTTGGTTCTATCTCCCACCTTCAGTACACAAGATTCTTTTACAAGCTTCCGCTGTAATTGAAGACGCCATAGTTTCAATTGGAGAGATTTCAGAGGAAGCTGCAGAAGCAAAAAATAAAGACATTAACCCTTTCGGCCCCGCTCCTGAACCAACTGTCGGAAAAATTCTTTTTTATGATTTCCTTGGTTAGTAGATCTAAATTAAGGATTTTTGAAGATTTCGGACTTCTGGAGTTATCGAGACTAGATATTGGAAGTTGCTTATAAGCAACTTTGGGCCGTTGAGGAACTATTTAATGGCAATGAAAAAATAATATATTTTTTATTATATATTTATTAATCAAGAATCCTTTTTGGTATTATAATAAACTAGGTATGATATTCTTCAAAACAATTTTTACTGGTATTGCAACATAGGTGAACACCACATTTTACCCATTTTGAGAGCGGTGTTTCCGTCTTGCATAGGCGGCATCGGCCTTTTCCTCCCCATTCCAACCAATGGCCGCTTTTATCGTATCTCTTCGAATTCGGAGGATCATGATTAATTATATGGCGCTTGGAACTGGAACTAGACGAAAGAGAAGATGGAGACGACTGTGCTGAACTTATTTCCTCTTGTTCGAAAGTATTTCCACTGGGTCGTCCTCTTTTCCTTTGTACTGAACCCGAGCATGATGATGTAGCATTTAGCAACTAATTCGCTATTTCCATTTGAAATTTTATTAGTGGAATAAGTTTTGCGTTCGGGTCCACCATTTTGAGGTGCTTGCGATACAAAAGCCTCGAATTGGTTACTGCCGTTTCCAAAGCCCAGTAAAATATTCGCATGTACCATTTAGCAGAGCTATGACTAATTTCATAAAGCTCCATTAGCATGTCAGAGAGATCAACTTTTGGATCAAATTGTTTTTTCCTCCATCGCAACGTACACAATTCTACTTTTTCCGCAACAAAGCGCTCAGGCCTCTCTGGATACTCTTCGGCATTCTCTTCAGTGGCGATAACTTCTAGTAAGTCAATCTCGATCTCCTCACCTTTCTCCAAAATTTCTTTTAACCCTTTCTCCAAAAATTCTGCCTCATCATCTTCACACTCCTCATCAGAAGACTCGTCCCAATCAAACTTCAGGGCAGCCTCTATATCTGCTTCACAAAGTCCTTTGCGTGGTTTGGACATGCCTGTGATATAAGTGTTTTTACTACCACCGTTGCCCAAAGTTGCTTATAAGCAACTTCAATAAACAAAAAAATATTGCTCCGTAACAATGCAACTTTTTTAACTTTTTTTTTAACTTTTTATTACAACTTTAATTGTTAAAACTGCGTACTTATTTTTTTAAATTATATTTTCTAAGTATTTTTATTTATTTTTTACTTTTTGCACTAAAATTTCAACACCTGCGTTTTCCTGGACTTCACACCAAAGAATGAATTGTATTTATGTTGATCGCGACGCTGCTGCTACTTTTTTGTTGTTTTTTAGTTCTAAGAACTATAATCAACCAACTCTATGTGCACTTTCATGAGTTAGTTACAATAGTTTGAAATAAAACGGTACCTAAAAATGAAAGTTGCTTATAAGCAACTTTAGGGGCGAAAGAGTTAAAAGATACAGGCTACAACACACATCAAAAATGTCTACCATTGCAACAAACACGGATTTACTAAATATATTATTGCTTAGTTCGGACCCATTCATTTCAGGTCAACGAAAATTACAATTGAATTGTTGCAAGAGTAGCTTTTTTATATTTTTGATATTTTTTTGAAAACAATAAAGTGCTAAATTTAATTTGCCCAGAAACAAGTATGTATTTTCATGAAGGGACGAAATATACTTAAAATATTAAATAAATGGCAAGCGACACAACATATCTATATTTTTTTCCAGGTAATTCTTTCGAAAGTGAAAACTAGAAAGAAAACCAAAAATTCATTCTGAATATTTTATTAGGAAAAATATGTAAGAAATGGGCGGTAGAGGCAAGTGACTGGGCCCATTTTTTTAGAATATTGTGGTTATTATATCCGAAATATACTGTATATCTTTAATATAATTATTTTTGTCGCTGTTCCCCATCAAGTGCAACCACTGTGCTACGCCTCAAATGGTTCATAGACTGGTTTTAATTTTGGCATACGCTCTCCAACATGTCGACCGGTATCTCACGAATAAATTCTTCAGTATTAGCGTTAAATTGCACAATCTAGGCGGCGAATTGAAAAATAAACTATTCACTGAAATCGCTTCTCAATTGAGCCATTGTTTCGCCTGGTATCTGGCATGTGACGCCATTTTGTTGAATCCACATGTGAACCATGTTCATTTCGGCAAAAAAAAATTAGTCATGTCACGGTAGAGCTCGCCATTCACAGTAACGCTTCTACCTTCGTCATATTTGAGAAGGTACGGTTCAATGATACCACCGACCCATAATCCACACCCTACAGTACATACTAGTATTTTTGTTGCAATACTTCAGGATGTTAATCACACCAAATGCGGCAATTCTGCTTGGTCACGTATCTATCCGTTCAACAAGAAATGAGCTTCGTTTACAAAATGGAATAAATGAACGATGCATTTTCTTCGCTAACCATGAATTTTGATAATAAAATTCAATAATCTGTAAGTCGATTCATGGTTAAATTATTGACCAAACTGACCATGTTTAACAGTAACATTTTACACCAAACAGTTTGCCAAAAAGAAAGTTGCTAAGAAATGACTGTTGACAATTACCGAGAATAGTAAGAAATACCCACGCCTTAAACACTGTTAGGGTAGCACACTACTAACTATCCTACCGAGGCACTCACATATGTATGCGTGTCTATATCAGCGGAAACTGTAGTTTTACTTTAGGAATAAGGAATCAGTGAAAACTAAATTACATTGTTTTTACTTTAACACTTGCATTTTTAACTTATTTTATATATATTCTAACAAATTTCTAATCGTTATAGCAGGCTGCAGTAACAAATCGTGTAAAATTTGCTCCAGAGCCTCAGAAACATCATCATCACAATAAGAGTCAAATGAATATGGTGCAAGTGAACAACAATTTGAATCAAAGCTATCAGCAAATGAATAACATAAACCCGTACATTATGGTAAATAATCAAACTGCCAATGGGACTACAGGTACATATTTGAACATAACGCCGTTACAGCGATCAAAATCGCTGTCATCAGCTGACGCTTTGACACGTGGTATTGCCGGCCTAGGTTTAGGCCTCGGCAACGAAGTCACCGATATTGGCCAATTCACACCGGAAATACAAACTCTTGTTGATACTGCTCTAGAAGACCCAAATAAGTTGAATTCCCGTAGTCTAATGGAACTGACTTCGCACTTTATCAAACGTGCTGTTGAGGGACGTCGTTACGCTTTGCCCATATCTAGATTGTGCCTTAATATAATTGCCAAAGAGCAAAAGGAGACATTTTTGGAAGCACTGTTGAACACTTGTCGCCAGTGGTATCAGGAAAGAGAAAAGGTTATTTAGATATACGAAATATGTTATAGACCGCTTGCTACATATATTTTATACTATTTTCTTACAGCTACTATTTACAATCCAAGGCATGAAATCGCCTTCAAGGGCTCGTTTTACCGCTTTCATGGCATTTCTTACTGAAATGTTCTGTCAATTAAAGCGGCGTCAACTGCAATTGCGAACTCACTGTGAGGGTGCTCCCCCACCGTTAGTTCTGCTTACGCTTTTGTCGAAATGTTGTGAAGATTGTGTTAAACCACCAGTTAGATCGTTATCTGAGGTGAGCGCTATAAAGCAAAATAAGCAAAAACAGTAATAATTCATTCAATATTTCAGATTGAATGTCTCTTCTACGTACTGACCTGCATTGGTCTTGATCTGGAAATACAATTGCCACAACAGTTGGAACTACTCCTGTCTATGATAAGAGATGCCTTTTTGAATGCCAGCGACTCTGCACCCGCTATTCGTCGCACACTCTTGCAGTTGATAGAATTACAAGCATCCCATTGGCAGTTACCTGGCAACACGGTTCTCTACTATTATCCTTCAAACAAATAATCTGCTAAAAATCTTTTATATGTTGTTCCATTGTTTGGTCCTAATATGATACAATTATATATGCAATTTTTTTTTAGCGTTTGAAGGTTTAATTTTTTGTTTTAGCTTGTTATAAAAAATATATACACACACACTCACATAAATAATTAACATACATACATAAATTGCATTTATAAAAGATGCAAATGTTTGTTGGAGCAGTGATCCCTCATGGAAATCCTTCATTACATAGAGTTATTAATAACATTTTTATATATTTAATTGCTACATACTAACATTTACAACAAAATACTTTTGATCATGATCATATTAATTTTATGCTTCAATATTTAATTTATTATAACTTCTTATTTGTATTTTAATTTAAAATAATTTATATTCCTAGTATCTAATTATTTATATGTAACACTTATGCAATGTATTTTATAAAAGCACATGTATAAATATTATATGTATACGAGCATATGTGAGTACGTTCATACATATATATGCATGTGTGTATTAGAGAACGTCAGCAATCAATATCTCTAATATAATAAATTTTAAAAAGGATTTTTGAGCTCAAAAATACTTTTTCTCTCAAGATATTATAAAACTAAGAAATGTTAACATCACAAAAAAAAACACTATTAATCCCAAATTTATTAATATGTATCTAATACTAGTCAAAAAAAAATCAATAAACTGATTTTAAAACTATTTGAAATTAGTCGTTTTTAACTACCAGTACAGTCGCAACGCAGGTCTGAGTCAGTCAACATCAAACCTCGTTGACAATTATTTTTTAAGTGCAGCCAGACCGACCACTCTTTCAAGAGTTTTTCATCTCACTCGCACTAGTTAATCTATACACCTCAGATAACTGTATAGATTTACAGTTCTTCTGAGGAATTTTCCGTGGTTACGAGCTACGTTGCTACTTCCTACGTGAAGGCATAGGTCGTGTACAGTCAGTCACAGTAACGGATAAAAATACGGGTTAATAACATCGCCGACATATGGTCTCTTGTAATTGGAATAATTAAAAACGAATTTTTATATAATTTTTATTTAAAAATGAAAGAATTGTGTATCCAACAAAGTTTACAGAAGTAATGAAAAAAATGTTCTAAGTATATATGTACAAATTATTGAAGTTTAAATTTATTCAAATTGCATAAGTTTCTATGATTGAAAATATACATTTCAATACCCCTTCTCAATCATATAAACCTACACAAAAACAAAAGTTCAAAAATGTTTTTGCATCCAGGGATTTTGTACACATATCCGCCAACTGATCTGATGTTCCAATCGATTCGATTTTGACTATGCCTTTCTTAACATTGTCTCTTATAAAATGATGTTTAATATCTATGTGCTTAGATCTCTTCGACTCGACGTTATTTGCCATACATAAACATCCTCGATTGTCCTCATATATAATGACAGATTCATTTTTCAGTATGCTTAGATCTTGAAGCAAGCCCCTCAACCATATTGCCTCAGACATCGCAGAACTTAAGGCCAAATATTCTGCTTCGCTAGATGAAGTTGCAACAGTTTGCTGTTTCTTACTGGACCACGACACTGTACATCCATAGATTTTAAAGATATAGCCACTGACAGATTTTCGATCTGTTACATCACTTGCCCAATCAGCATCAGCGTATCCAACCAGGATATTATCATTATTTGCATCATATATCAGTTTCTTATTGATTGAGCCCTTTAAATACCTCAAAACTCTCTTAAGTGATTGCCAATGTTCATCTGAAGGATTTTGTTGAAATCTTCCAAGATAACTTACATGGTAACATATGTCAGGCCTCACGCAAAGCATTATGTACATTAGACTTCCTAGAAGTTCTTTATAGGGTTTATCAATTGTCTTGTCTGTATTTTTCAAAAGTTGCAATCCTTTTTCCATAGGCGTCTTGACAGGATTACACTCCGACATCGAAAACTTTTCTAACACTTTTTGTATATTTGCTTCTTGAGACATTCCAATGCTATTGTTCTTGATTTCTATCTTCATGCCTAAGAATAGTTTTAGATTTCCGCAATCAGAGAGTTGAAAACTTTTTGAAAGTTTCCTCTTCAATTCTTCAATCGATTTCAAGCTCGAACCAGCAATAAGTAAATCGTCAACATACATAATCACATACAACATGTTACTCTCAGTTGTATTACATTTGGTATAGAGGCAGTAATCATGCTTAGAACGAATAAAACCAAATTGTATAAGGAATTCATTTAATTTGTCATTCCAACACTTAGGCGCTTGTTTGAGTCCATAGAGTGATTTGAGTAACCGACAACACAAGCCCTTTTCTCCAGACACCCCATCTGGTATGGCCATATATATTTCCTCGTTCAAATCTCCATTTAAAAATGCTGTCTTTATATCCAATTGATGAAGAAATAAATTTTTCTTAACCGCAATTGCAAGTACAACACGTATAGTTGTAAGTTTCGCCACAGGTGCATAAGTCTCGTTGTAATCTATACCATATTTTTGTAAGAAACCTTTAACCACTAACCTGGCTTTGTATCGTAAAGGATTTCCATCTTCATCGCTTTTTATTTTAAATACCCACTTTGACTTCAGTAGTTTAGCATCTTTTGGAGGTTTCGTTAGTACCCAGACTTTATTTGCATAAATGGAATCCAATTCTTCATCAACAGCTGTTAACCATTTGTCAGCATCGGCTCTACCAGCAATTTCAGAGTAGTTTTCAGGTTCCCCAGAATAATTAAACAATTCTGTAGTGGCAGCATTACCAGTAAAATAGTCCAAAAATCTTAGCGGTACTCTCCGTTCTCTACCACCTCCTCTAGGTTGCTTTGGTTCATCATCACTCCCTCGTATTAAGGAATTTTCATTACCTTCCGATTCATCATCAGTTGAAACGACTTCTTGAATTGCATCTTGATCAATAGGCACAGTATCATCATCAACAATGCTCACATCATCCGTAGTAGTAACGGGCATATCACCAGCTGCAACAGCTTCTTCTTCCCCTTCTTGCTCGTTACTCCTAAGCAATATTTTTAAAGGCTGTTCATTTTCAGCGATTTCCTTGTATGGGTAGGAGGTTTCATCAAACTTTACGTCTCTCGATGTTATTATCTTTTTTTCATTCATATCCCAGAGTTTATATCCATTTGGCACAAATCCGATCATAACAAGCTGTTTGCTTTTAGTATCTAACTTCTTTCTGGTTTGCTTCGGTATCCAATAAAAGGCTTTACATCCGAATACTTTCAACATATTCACGTTAGGTTTAAAACCGTACCACATTTCAGCAGGCGTAATATTCCCATCTAGAGCTTTGGTAGGACTTCGGTTAATCAGATATACCCCAGTCAGAGCTGCTTCAATCCACATATTTTTCGGCATATTTGATTCCAACAGCATAGTACGAACTTTTTCAACCAACGTTCTATTATAACGTTCAGAGACTCCATTTTGTTGTGGAGAATATGCAATTGTCTCTTCTAATTGAATACCTTTAGATTTGTACCACTTACGTTGTTCATTGGAATTGTATTCACGCCCTTGGTCCACAGTCAACTTTGAAATTTGGAATCCAAACTGTGCTGTAACCATTGCTTCATACTCCATTTGCTTCTCAAAAACACTTGACTTCTTTTTGATACCATATATCATACCAAAATGAGTGAAGTCGTCAATAAACGATACGAAGTATTTTGATCCATCCCAGGCTATAGGATCAATAGGGCCGCATAGATCTGAATGTATTCGCTCAAGTGGACGAGACGCACGATGACGAGTACCATTAAATGGATCTCTACATTGCTTACCTTGAACACATATTTCACAAAAATTTAATTTTTCAGGTTTCACATTCATGCCTTCCACCATATTCTTGCATACTAACTCGTTCATTGAGGACTGCCCAATATGACCAAATCGTTTATGCCATAGCTCCACTTCATCACGATTAGAAAGATTAGCACCATGTTGTTCCAACTGAAATTTTATTTCATAAAGGCTTCCACTTAAATATCCCGTAGCAATTAAGGCATTATCTTTAAATATCAATGCTTTTTCTTGAATGAATTTCACTTCAATTCCAGCAGCCGTCATCTTCTTAACAGATAGCAAATTATCTCTTAGTTCAGGAACAAAAAACACGTCTTTCAAAATAACATTCACATTTTTATTAGAAACTGCTTTTATTGTTCCCAAATGTTTAGCCATTAAATACTGATTATCTTTAGCCACATTTATTTTAATCGGATTCAAAATTTCATTTAATTCAGTAAAATAATAGTTTTTGTTTACGAGGTGATCACTTGACCCGGAATCCAGTTTAAAAATTATATATGATTTACCACTTGGTTCAGTTTCACTGGAATTCACCATAAAACAAACACTTTTGGGATCAGATTTTCGTTCAACAGCACTACAAGCTTCTCTACTACGGCATTCATTTGCTTTGTGTCCCCTTTTGTTGCATTTAAAACATTTTCCAAAAAATTTCTTTTTTATTTGTTTCTTACCAGCAAAGGCAGTTTTCGTTGTAACATCTTCATCCACACAGCGGCTTGAAATCTTTGTTTCTTCCAACAATAACCGCTGCTTCACCAAATCATAGCTTAACTCACCATCCAGATTTTGCAAAGCCGTCACAAGGGGATCAAATTTTTTCGAAAGTGACATAAACAATTGTGTTAAGATATCACTGTCTTCCAACACAGCACCAGCAGTCTTCAGACTTCTTACCAAATTCTCAAATTTGATTAAATGCTCAGACACAACATCCCCGTCATTCAATTTTAATTCCATTAATTGCTTTCTTACCAGAATTTGATTGATTACAGACTTCTTTGCAAACATATTTTTGAGGCTTTCCCACATTTCTTTTGCTGTTTCCTTGTCCCGTATGTAACCTAGGCAATTGTTTCCAACAAACGCTACTAACCGTTCCTTTGCCTTTTTATCCTTCTTGATGAATTCTTCCTTTTTAGCTGTATCCGTTGGAGGTAAGCCCGTTAAAACTTCTCCTATATTCAAGCTTTCCAGATGAACTTGAACACGAAATTGCCATTCGTCATATCCACAACCGTTAAATTGTGGTATTCCATTAACTTCTTTGTCGCCCATAACCTCTTGTAATTGGAATAATTAAAAACGAATTTTTATATAATTTTTATTTAAAAATGAAAGAATTGTGTATCCAACAAAGTTTACAGAAGTAATGAAAAAAATGTTCTAAGTATATATGTACAAATTATTGAAGTTTAAATTTATTCAAATTGCATAAGTTTCTATGATTGAAAATATACATTTCAATATGGTCTGTGTCACCCCGTCGGCTTCTGTGCACCAACACTTTGCAAATTTACTTTGTAACTACCTGTCCACACGAGCAATCTGATTGCCAATTATTGCTGTGGCAACTGCCAAAATCGATTGCCGGCACAAGATATTTGTACATAACAGGAGCATTTATTATTCATTTTCATTCAACTGCCGGTCTTCATAGAGAGTGGAATCAAATGGAAAGGAATGATTGAGACACTTTCCAGTGATTTCATAACTATCTTCGAGCGGCCCATTTCCAGTTGAATGGAAACGTGAACAAGCAAAATAGTAGTATTTGATGTGAAGAGCAGTCAGAAGCATTGCAAAAATGCATCCCAAAAAATGCGCTGTTGTGTGTGGATTATGGCCCGGTGGCATCATTTTGCAAAGACGAAGAAGTCAGGAACGTTACTTAGAATGGCTAGCGCTACCGTAAAATTATCACAATTTTTTTGACTAAAATGCAAGAGCTGAACTTGACTCACATATGCGAAACAATGGCTGAATTGAGGGGCAAGTTCAGAGAACAGCTTATTCTTAGTTTGTGCCCGTACAAGCCCGCAATATTGATGCACTGGAAACCGATATTGAAAAGAGGGTATGCTAAAACTGGTCCCAGTATGTGAATTGTTTGAAGCATAGTCGCGGTCAACATTTTCATAAAGTCATCTTTAAACATATAATTATGTTGATCGTTCCATCGACTCAAACAAAGATTTCATACATTTCTCTAAATTTTATCAAATCTGAAAGCTCTTCAACATTCATCCACTACAAAGGTGCGGAACATCGCATCAACTTTGTAATCAATTTTACGCTGAATGCATTTGTGCAGTATTTTTAATACTTGTGTACCGCACCTTTACGACGCTCTATACTTTTTCCGAATGCAAATCAATTGATGAAAGTCATCCATAATAATTTGGGAATCGTCAAGTTAGAGACCAAATTCGTCCGGTCGTCAAAATACTATTTTGAGCACCTAAATTCGTCAAATGTGGTATCCGTATATAAATTCTGACAGCGTAGGTCTAAAATAACATTAAATTATCTTGAGCGATGAAGCAAATTTTTATCTCTATAGTTTAATCGTCATTTGTACGAAATTTCTATAAAAACGGATTTATGCAATCTTAAGAAAATTTTCTTTCCGCCAAAATTTTTTCATATGATGTCTCTCTCAGAGAGGGACACAAATTATTTTTTCCGGAGAACTCTCAGATTTGATTTTTTTGTTTATTCCGAGTTCCGGTTTAATTTTATACTTATTCCGATCAAACTTGAAATGAGATGCCAATAAGCTAACTAAAAGTTGAATTGAGTTGCCCCATCTTAAAATTTTCAGAGCTATTTTGTGCTGTGAAATATATTTTAAAATGGAGAACACTGAATATATCTCCCAAAAGTTAAGAAAACAAAGCAAAAGAAGAATCAGTACCGTCGCTTTGTAAAATGAATACATTTTGTTACTGGAGATTTGATTTTCTTGATAAAATTTTTGAAATGAGTGAATCATTCCACAGAAAACCCTCCAATTGGCTTCACCAATTTTTATGTGTTTTTGCTAGGTATGAGAATAGGTCGTAAAGCATATTGTATATCACTAGAGGACGTAAAGTAGGGCAAAAGGGGTAAACGCTCTTTCTCCCTATATGAGATATCACTGCCCCGCATAAACGACTATAGCTGGAGAGTTAATATTTGTTGTGTAGGTATCTCTTCCCATGTGTTAATTCCTTATGATTTTTATACCCTTCCCAAATAAGTGAAAGGTTTGTCATTCCGTGTGTAATTTCTTCGATATTCACATGGGACCCTCTAAATATATATATAAATAGCGATGTAGATTAAGCGATGTCCGTCTGTGCGTATGTGAAATCGGTTTTTCCAAGACCCCAGAAGAGCTAGAGACTTCGTTCTTATGCTGTTAGTTTGGAAATGAGCTTAAATAGAGTGGTATTGAAATTCAGAAAAATACGGTTCCAGAGCTGGGAAGCTTACACCTACTTCTCGACGCAAAATTAATACCACCAAGTAAAAACGTTAAATTCGACCGGGTCGAATTTTAAATACCCTCCAAATATTTAGTAAGCAAATTTAAAATGTTTAACTTGGTGGGGCAGAGTTCCTTTATATAATATCGTACGTCAACGCCCACTAAAGGGAGCGAGGTGCAAAAAGAGACAATATCATGTTTTCCACAGACGAACGTATGGGCATTGCTAGACCGTCTTAGACTTCATCACTGATCATCACTGTGGGGTCCAATTCTCTTTGGAGTGTATTAAAACTGTATTTTGGCGGGGTTGGTCTGGCAAGGGCTTTGGGGGAGACATTTCACCTTTGTCATAAAACTCTAAAAATAAATGTTTGGTATAATTATATCATTTAGGGAACAAAGGGGGGGGGGGGGGAGGGGTAGGGCAGAGTAGTACCAGGTTACGCCTTAAGTAAAACAATTTGTTTAATTTTACACTATTTTTGCATATAAAAACTTTCACTAAAGGGGGCGGTGTCCAAAAATGTGTATATGTTTTATTTTATGGTTCCAAATTTAACGCGTTGGACCTTCTTTGACATAAAAATATATCTGTATGTAGTAAGTATTTTCACGAACATTTATATTGCTATATTAAATTGAATTAAGATTCATAGGCAAATTGTTCGAAATTTGTTTTTAAATCTCAGAAAGACATGATAAATATTCCAAGGCACAAAGGAAAGTCAACATCAGTTTCATTCAACTTACACATCAGAGCAGAACAGCTGTTTTCGAAAGCCGCAACACCTTCATTATCAGCGCACATGTGTATTATGTTTATCACCACTTACTAGGTGGCTTAGTTGATGAATGTGATAACAGTTGCTATTTACACAAATTTTATTGTGAAAAAGAATCCGAGAACTGTATCAACCTGATGTTAACATATAATTGTTTTAATACCCGTGTTACCGTTTGATTATTTTTCTTCATGCCCCATTTTCTGAATTTTTTGTTCCATCATACCTAAGTCAAACTTTTTTGGTTTGAATTTTATACCTAAGTACATGTGAACGTTTTCCAATTTTATTATTGGTAGCTCAAGCCATAGCTTAAATTTGTATGTAGTACCTAAGTATTTTCACGAACATTTATATTGCTATATTAAATTGAATTAAGATTCATAGGTTAATTGTTCGAAATTTGTTTTTAAATCACAGAAAGACATGGAACAAAAAATTCAGAAAAATGGGACATGAAGAAAAATAATCAAACGGTAACAAGGGTATTAAAACAATAACATGTTAACATCAGGTTGATACAGTTCTCGCATTCTTTTTCACAATAAAATTTGTGTAAATAGGAACTGTTATCACATTCAACTAAGCCGCCTAATAAGTTGTGATAAACACAATACACATGAGCACTGATGATGAAGGTGTTGCGGATTCGAAAACAGCTGTTCTGCTCTGCTGTGTAAGTTGAATAAAACTGATGTTGACTTTCCTTTGTGCCTTGGAATATTTATCATGTCTTTCTGAGATTTAAAAACATATTTCGAACAATTAGCCTATGAATCTTAATTCAATTTAATATATAAAAATATATCATTTGCTTAACAAAATTACAAAAAAACTTTAAATATTATGTTGTTTTTTAGAAGTTGGTTTAGTTCTTCTTAGGGGAACTTTTTTCCCTCTTGTCCGATTAAGCCCATCTCCGAACTTAACCTGTGTTATCCTCTAAGACATATATATACCAAATTGGAAGAATCTAGCTTTTTTTTTTGGACTGAATCGTGATTTCTACAGACGGACGGGCGGACATGCTCAGATTGTCTTTGATTTCATCACTAATCAAGAATATAAATACCTTATGGGGTCTCAGATGGATATTTTGCTGCGTTACAAACGGAATGACAAAGTGAATATACCCTCCATATTCTTCTTTGGAGGGTGTAAAAACCAATTTTTTTTTGGTTGTTTGTATATTAAACCTATCTCATGCTTTGGGAAGCCTCAATGGTCTATTAAAAACTAAAAAATAATAAAAAAATTTCCAGGGATGGGAATGTAAAAGTTTTTTTATCACATGCAGTAGCTTGTAGTACATGTAATAACTAAACTGGTTTAAAATTTTAAGTTTTTCTTAAATAAAACCTTTATACATCATTAAGACTTGCACTGGTAAAAAAAAATTTTTAATTAAAATTTAGCTTCCAGGGGTGGGAAATTGAGAATTTTTTTTTTATAATTAAGAGTAAACAAAAAGGCAACTGACGTTGTTTTTTTGTTAACTAAAACTATTTAAGAATTTAGGAAGAACAAAATTGGTATAAAAAATTAAAAAAAATCTAAATTTCGAATACAGGGTTGGACAAGTGCAATATTTTGTAGTAGATGGAAGTTACAGAAATGGTAAAAAGTGTTAAATTTTTCTTAAATAAAACTGCTTAATACCTCAAGAAGAGTTGCAATGATAAAAAAAATTTAATTTCGCTTTCAGGGTTGGGAAAATCAAAGTTTTTTTTGGTACATGCAATATTTTGTAGTACATGTAGTCATGAAGATTTTAATTGATAAAAAAAATTTTAAAATTCAAATTTCGATTCCAGGGTTGGGAAGTTTAAATTTTTTTATACATGAAAGTAACCAAAATCGTTAAACATTTAAAATTCTTCTTTAATAAAACTACTTTATGGGAAGTTTAATTTTTTTTGGTAAATGCAATATATTGTAGTACATGAAAGTAACCCAAAATGGTTGAAAATTTTAAGTTCTGCTGAAATAAAACGACTTTATAGCTAATGAAGACTAGCATTGGTAAAGAAAACAAAAATTAAAATTTCGCTTTCAGGGCTGGGAAATTAAAATATTTTTATACATAAAAGTAACCAAAAAGGCGACAAACGTCGGTTTTTAATTCAGGAAAAACAAAATTTGTATCAAATATTAAAAAAATCAGAATTTCGATTCCAGGGTTGGATAACTTTGTAGTGCATGAAACTGACCAAAATGGTTGCAAATTTTAAGTTTTTCTTAAATAAAACTATTTAATGCCTCATTATTAAGAGTTGCATTGGTAAAAAAAAAAAATTAAAATTTCGTTTCCAGGGTTGGGAGATTGAAATATTTTTTATGCATAAAAGTAACCAAAAGGGTAATTGACGTTGTTGTTGTTGCGAATTAAAACTATTTTATAACTCAGGAAGAACAAAATTGGTATTAAAATCTTAGAAAAATCAAAATTTCGACTCCAGGGTTGGACAAATGAAATATTTTATGGTACATGAAAGTGTCCAAAAAGTTTAAAAATTTAATTTCTTTGTCAAGTAAAACTATGTTACACCTCACTAAGAATTGCATTGGTAAAGAAATAAAAATTCGCTTCCAACGTTGGAAAATCTATGTAATATTTTTGATACATAAAAGTACCCACATAAATTCCAAACTTTGGTTTTTTTCAGTGAATCAAACATATTTTACTAAGAATTAAATTGGTATTAAAATTTTTTAAATTAAAAACTCGGTTCCAGGGTTGGAAAATCGAAATATTTTAGTACATAAAACTAGCCATATAAGTCCCTAATTTTGGTTTTTTGTGAATCTTTATTATACTTCGAGTATTAAAAACCAAAAAAATTAAAAATCCAATTTCAGGGTTAGAATATCGACATTTTCTGATTCGTAAAAGCAACCATATAATTTGCTATTTTTGATTTTTATGATGAATGATACCTACTTTCTATATCAGGAAGAAATAAATTGGTATTAAAAACCAAAAAAATCTAAAAGACGATTCTACGGTTGGACAATTAGAGCTTTTTGGAGTAAAGAAACGGATTTTTTCTTTTGTTTGGAAATTAAACATATTTAATAGTTTTGAAAGACGTTTAGAGGTTAGAAATAAGAAGAGCCAAACTTTTAGCTTCCTAGCCAAAAAATTTAAACATTTTCTTAAATATAAAAGTAACTGACAACATCATTTTGTTTTTTTTTTTAATTAAACCTACTTTCTGTTTAAACATTAAAAACAGAGAGAACAATTACATCTGTGAAGGGAAGGCACAGCCGAATATAGCACTTTTATTTGTTTATACTAAAATAATTTTCCCATCCCCTTAAGTCAATAAATAATTGACGGAACGTCGGATAAAAAATGAAATAAAACTTTTTTTATTGTCATTAAAACCTAGGCCTATTAGATTATGGTAAGAATCATACAAAA
This sequence comes from Linnaemya tessellans, assembly GCA_951800035.1. Taxonomy (NCBI): domain Eukaryota; kingdom Metazoa; phylum Arthropoda; class Insecta; order Diptera; family Tachinidae; genus Linnaemya; species Linnaemya tessellans. The sequence continues at coordinate 41,405,948 of OX637533.1, read as the reverse complement.
TATAAATATTTTATTTTATTAAAGGAATGCAAGATTAAAGGAATATCGGCATAGCTGCTTTACAAATTTCCTAGTTCCAGAATGTAAACAAATTATCAAAAACAGATGCTGGTATGAAAACTTAAATTGAATTTGAACAGACCTTGGAGGGAATTTAAGTTGTATTTAAATATGCTCTATAAAAATGAATTTGGTGTTTAAAGGGATTTTAAAAGTAAATGACGTTTAATTATCCATTGAATTATTGAGCACTACATATACTCGTATGATTGCATTTCTTGACTGGTAAAGTTGTAGCGATAAAATGGAATAAGGTTACATGGTATTAATTCGCCATGGTCCTAAGTATCTACTTCTGTACTTTCTTCCAGTTTTCAATATATTTTTAGCTTCGTACCATACAAATCGTTTCTTCAGAAAGCCTACTAATGATTTGATTAATAATTTTAGTTCGACAACCAATCCTTAACGATTTTCGGCGTATGTTTGGGTAAAATATAGTTTGCTATACAGCGACTACACGCTGAATACTCCTAGCCACACTGAAAGAATACGAACATGAAGATCCATTACGAGAAGCAACACGCATTCTCGATGGATTAAAATATTGCTTCAATGATTCAAACTAAAATCATATCATATCATATCATATTATATATTCTGGACACTAAATTTTTAATTTTGTTCGTACTGGAATCATATTACTGCTTTCGATATCAATCGAAATTACAACTCAATTTAAATGGAAATTTCGATCGTAATCGAATGCCGTAATTTGCCCCCTGATTTTTTCCCAGCTTTACAAAAAAAAGTTAAAAAAGGTTCCTATGCGCATTTCACCGGGGCTTTACGCAACATTTCATAGAATAACTAAAGATATTATTTTAAACTTCGGCTCAATTAAATCTGAAGCTCTAAACACATACACCCATACCTAAATACGGGCGGAAAGCGGAACGTTTTTTTCCGCTGAGCGTTAACGCTGAAATGCCATACCTAAACAAAAGCGGCAGCGTTATTTAAAAAAACAATAAAAATAGGGTTATCAAACAAACAAATTAAACAACCCTGATTGTTTTAACAGCTGGACGGACGACATTTGTGATTTTGTTATTGAAATTTTGTACAAATTACAAACGTGCATACATATGTATGTATATAATCATGTTGTATATATTTTCTTACCACCATTTTCTAATACGAAGTGCACAAATTTTTTCTTTTATCATATATTTCACTTTTGTAAATCTTTGCTCTTTTTCTCTGGTTACAATTCTCTTCCTTTGCAACCAACTTCATTAGAAAACGCTCTGTCAAAATCGGATTTTCCAATAGCAAAGCGTTGCCGCCGCGTTATTTCTGTATGCTCCATACAAAATGTATGGACATGAGAACTTTTGACAGTTAAAAAACGCTTGCCGCCCGTATTTAGGTATGGCTGTTAGGCTATTTTCTATTTTGACGGGCAGCAATAAACAAATATAGTGTTGCCAATATATATATATATATATATATATATATATATATATATATATATATATATAAATTGGAAAAATAAGAACAACAACGTGTCTTTTTAATATTAAACATAAGAGAACATTACAAATATAAAATATAGAAATAAATTTATGTGTTTTTATAGTTTTTCGTGATATTATTAAATTTTTTATCAATAACTTTAAATTTGTTCATAATAAAATATATATGCGGCATCCCTGTTGTTATGTTGTTGCTGTCTTCAAAACAATTATGAAGCTGACTTCATAGCAGCATTTGAAGTTGGCAGCATTTGAAGCCGTGAAGTTGTGAAGTCTGCTGTCGTCTATGTGCTTAGAACCAGGGCGTACTAAAACAGGTGGCATCGTTAGGAATGTAAATAATTTTTTGCTCCTATTGAATTTTTGTTTGTTTAAACTCACAAACTGTCAAGGTACGGCGTAATTATATTTATGTTCAGAGCCGATATATGAATAAAAACTGTTTATTGAAAAACGAATGTTTTAAATTATTGTTGTGAAAAAAGTGAACTAAAGGAAAATACTAATAATAATAATAACAATCTAAATAAAAAACTAGTTAAACAATATAAAAGGTGTTTTATGTTTGCTAGAGTCGTTTTTTCTGTTATTTTCAAATTTATTCTTAAAAGTGTTTTCAATATATTTGGAACAAATTCGTTTAATATTGCAATTATATTGCATTTCATAGTGGAATTATATATTTTTTCTTTAATTGGTCAAAATTAATAATCAAATGTTATAAAAATATGCATTATTGTGAGCTGTGCAAAAAAATATGTTCCTGGTAATGGCGATTCATTTTTTCGTGTGCCTAAGTGCTCCATAACAATGGAAAAGTGGAGTAGCTTTTGCCAAAAGCAATTCACAAAGTGTTCGCTTATATGCAGTGATCACGTTTTGAAGAATCAGATCATATCATAAATAGACCCATTTCCGATTTCAGGTCACAAGAAAATATTATGTGTTGATTAAATCTTTTTTTTTACTTTTTCTTCACTTTTGTATGTTGGCATGATGCAAGATATTTTATTTCTTAAATTTTAAATGCTTCTTTTTCTTACGCTTTTGACATATATATCTTAACTCATTGTTTTGACAATCTCAACTTTATTACAAAAACAAAAATACCTACGTTGTTGTACTTGTAGCCCTTACGCTGCCACCTGGTTTTATTACGCCATGCTTAGAACTTGAGGCTGCTTCAACATATATCAAAGCTGTTGGTTGAAGTAGTAGAACACGAGACTATAAGCCTGCGCTGAGTCATGAAATATTGTGTTGAATTCTTCTGATCAGCATTAGTGCGTGGTTGTGTTAGTTGTTGCCAGCCTGTTTCAATGATGAAGGCATAGTCACTGGTCACTGAACATAACTGGCAGCGACTGACACTATCATGTACCAAAAAAGCAGAATAACAGCACCCACCTTCGTCGGCCCTTTAGCAAAAATTAGCCTTCGAAGTAAAAGGTTGAAATAGCTACAAAAACAACTGTCAATCTTCTCATCTTTCCTAATCTGTCCCCTCAATACTATCCCCTCGTTTTCAGTTCCAGCGCAATGCATTGCATATATAGGGGTCATCCCCTGAGTGCTGGTCCAAGATAAAAAAACTCAATAATCACTTACTCCTTTTTCATTTTCTTACTATGTCATACTACAATAACTTATCTAAAATACTCGCAATTTAGGATAATTTACGGAAAATTGTTGCATTTGGCTCTCAACACTACTGTGTTTATCCATAAGACTTTGGGAATTGTTTTCACTTGTTTGGTGGTAATATAAATTCTTGTTTACCCTTCAAAACGCAACAGATAAATAATCCTATAAATATTTTAAATTAAAAAAAAAATACTTTGCAACTCAAGGCCCTCTTCCGGTGTACTTGCATCACCATCCACAGCAATTATTTTTAAAGTAAATTTAATTCTGGTATTCATGGATTTCTTTACTCCACCCTTCAAGCAAAGACTATAGATCAATAAATTTATAGTCTTTACTTCAAGTCTATTCAACACTAAATAAAAAGAATATATTTTGAGTATGCAAATACGTATGTACATACTCGTAGGTACATATTAATGAAACAGAAGACGTCGCACTTTTTTCCACTGCCCTCAGATTTTCCACCACAAAGAATGTATGTACCTACTTATAATTTCTATTTTCTAAACAATTTTTTAAACAAAAAAATTTCTCAAATTATGCATGCTCTTATCTTAGAGTTCATTTTAAATTTAACTTGTTTTCTCAAACGTAACTCAAATATCAAATATATCACTTCATATTTCTACGGAAACACTTTTGTCCTAAATTTCCAATGAATTACGTTTCACTCACAAAATGCTTGTCCGAATCAAATTTCTGTTTCAATTCACCAAGTTTTTTCTTCAATTCTTCTGTTTTACATGAGAACTTTTTCGATGTGAGAATTACAGAAAAGAGCCCTTTGAAAACGTCAACCAGCAGCCAAGATCGTGAGGATGATCGACTGCACCAGAATGCCTGGTATGTAATCAGAAATTTAAAAGAATTAGTGCTTTTAGTTGCAAACGCCATTATCAGTCTTTGCATTCAGAGCTCCACAGTTTGGGAGGGGAAGAAAGAACTAAGCTTTTTTCAAAATTAAAAAAAGATTTAGAATTTAAAAATAATAGAATTTTGAACAAAGCTATGAATAAAGCCAAACCAGATCCTACAGTAGACAGCCAAATAAAGGCTTCTTATTTAATAGCACTGGCCTTAGCTAAAAAGGGACGTCCATTTGAAGATGGGCAATTCTTCAAAGAAATCAATTTGTCGATAATGCCATTGTTTGGCGAAGCAGGTCAAAAAATGGTAACTATTATAAATGAAATGCCTTTATCTTCCAGGACAATTCGTAGACGAACGGAAAATATAGGACTTTTTCTAAAAAATGAAACAAGCGATAGAATAAAAAATGCCAGCTATGTTTCCTTTTGTTTGGATGAAAGCGTAGACATATATGATACAAGCCAAATGATAATTTGCATAAGAACAGTGGACAGATCTTTTAATGCTTTCGAGGAAATTTTTAAACTCGAATCCTTTTACGGCAATGTAACTGGTAAAACTATTTTTGCTTCGTTTGAACGGCATGTTCTATCATTAATTGATAGGGAAAAATTGTCCGCAATTTGCACAGATGGTGCCGCTGCCATGGTTGGACGAACAAATGGTTTTGTAGGTCAGCTAATTAAAGCTGGAATAAATGTACCTACAATTCATTGCGTGATTCACCAGGAAGCCTTATTCGCAAAAACAATTGGACTTAACGAAACCATGAAAACTGCTATTAAAATAATAAACCGATTAAAAGGGGGTCATAACGCTCTCACACATAGAAAGTTAGTCGCGTTTTTAAAAGAAATGGAGTCTTATTATAAGGATGTCTTACAATATACGGAAATACGATGGCTTAGCCGAGGCAAAAGTCTTGAGAGACTGTTTTACCTCAGGAAGGAAATAGCCCAGTTTTTTGAAGACCAACAGCCTCTTTCAAAAGATATTGATTTATTATATGCAATAAAGAATATCGATTTTTTATTAGATCTTGCATTTCTTTCGGACGTTACCCTCCAATTAAATAGTTTAAATCTTGTCTTGCAAGGTAGAAACAAGAGCATTTTCGAAATTTTTTATGCAGTTAAAGTATTCTCCAGAAAGCTCCAAATTTTAGGAAATCAAATGGAAAACCATAATTTAATGAATTTCCCTAAAACTAGCGAAATATATAATGAATTTCCAAATCAACGTAAGTTAACAATATACTGCGAAGAACTAAAGAAACTTTTAGAAAATTTCGGCCAAAGATTTCATGATTTGCTGGAAATGGAATGGGCGATGCATGTTTACAACAGCCCACTAACATGCGAAATTGACAACGTACCGCAAAACATTAAAGAAGAACTTGTAATGATGCGCCAAGATTTTACAGTCCCAATGGAAACAGGAATTAATTTTTGGAAAAATATATGTCCAAATAGGTATGGTGCAAGCAAAGATTTCATATTAAAAATTTTCTCAATGTTTTCTACTTCATATATTTGCGAGTCTACATTTTCGGTAATGACACATTTAAAAAATAAATACAGAAACAGATTGACAGATAGTCATTTGGAAACACTTTTAAAAATAAAATGTTATGAAACGGAAATTAATATAAATGAATTAATTAACTTTGTTAATGACTCAAAATTGGGTTAAAAAGGACAAGAGTCGGATTTGACATCTTCTTTCTTCATTTCCATTCATACATACGCCCATTACTTAAATACATACTTTTATATGAGTTTTTCAATTTAAATTTGTTTAAATCAAAAATTTTTGAACGTGTATCAAGTATTTTACGCTCATTCAATTGCCATGCTCTTTGTGCCTATCGTTGGTGTAGAGTACAATTATTTTGCAAATGCAATAATGCACGACCATTTGCACAATATTGTGAATAGGGCTAATGTGTGTGTGTGCGCAGTAAAATTAAACACTGAAAATATTATACATACATACCCACCAGTTTCAAATTAAAAAAGCATATACACGAGATGTACACGAGTACACTCATAGTTATACACAAGTAGAAGGTGTACACGATGAAAGAAAGACAATTGGGGGATTCACACTGTAGTCATAAACACATAAGTAGTAATATAATAGCACGAAAAATATGTCTAGTGTGAACAACCCGTCATAACTTAGTATGGTATTTCAAACATTGGTAAGCAGATAAGAAAACAACACATTTGTAATTAGATATTCACCCTTATCGTGGTTGGCGTTTTTGGCCTGCAAATTCGCCAATTTGTAATAGCTTAAAGACAAAAAGCTAAATTTTTATCGGTGCTCATAGGCCAAAACCAAATGTCTGCGATGTTACTAACTCACATGGGAAGTAGCAACATAATTAACCAAGGAAAATTCCTCACTAGAACGTACATCTACAAGAAGTAGAGTTGTATTTTAGCTCAGCTCAATTTACTGAGCTAGTTCATTTAATAGCTCAGTAGCTCAGTGGCTCAGTAGTTCAGTGGCTCAGGAGCTCACTTATAATGATACAAGGGTGATTAAAGACGTTCTAACTATATTTATTAAAGATGGCAAAAACTATAAGAATAATATCGTGGAGTTTCAGAGACAAATATAATCCAATATCGCTTTTAACATATTAAAAATCAATCAATAATGCGACTTTTTGAAGAGGTGGAGCATAAACTAAATATACATATATATATATATATATATATATATATATATATATATATATATATATATATACATATATATATTTTGTTACAAAGTTTAAAAATAGATTAAAATATAACGACAATGTGGCTATATGTACTTGGCAGCACTGCCAAATCATCTCTAGTTGTCAAAATGTTACAACCCTGGTCAACACAATGCAGATAATATTTGAATTAACGGAAATGGAATATTCCGGATACATCGTTCAGAATATACAAGATCATTCGAGGCTGTGCGATAATAAGTGTATATAACAACAACGAAAATCCAAGCAACATCAATGCTAAGAGATGATGATTTATTCTTAATGATCTTGTACGCAAGTATTCGCTGCTAATAAAAGCTAAACATGTACACAAATATACACAACAACATACACACATAGCACAAGCAGAAACAAAACTACGCAACTCACAGACCACTCATACATACAACCGCACATAGTTACCATAAACAAAACACACAAGCCAGCATTGTCATATATACAAACACACGTATATAGCTACATGTTAAGTAAAGCACAACCAACAACATGACCAGATGCTTCGCGAAGTTACCAGACGACGTCATTTTGCTATATAAAGTCGCTGCCAGTGGTCAGCGGCATCAGTGTGACATTAAATCTAGACGTGTTAACATCGCTAAGTGTTTAGTAGTACAAATACTCGTGTTAATTAAGTAGTAAATAAAGTGTTGCCGCATTATAATTCTAAAAGTAATTGTCTGTGTTTTTAATTTGATGCAATTAAACGAATCCATGAAGGATAAGTAAGAAGCGTTTTTACGAAAAGGTCGAAAAACGTAACAATTGGTGTCAGAAGTGGGATTGCAAAAATAATTAAAAAGGACATTGCAATTTAAGAAACAAAAGGACATTAAAAGCTAGTTATGAAATTTGATGAGCTAAAAGTTGAACAGCTAAAAAAGGAGCTAAGTAAGCGGGAATTGCCAACAGCAGGTAACAAGGCTGAACTGCAGAAGAGGCTGATAGATGAGTTTAAGAATCGCGGCATAGACATCGGGACATACGAGTTTGAGGACAAATACGATGTAGAGGTATGTCCTCCTGCTACGACCAGCAGCATGGACATAAATTCAATGTTCGCCGCTATGATGATTCAGATAAAAGGAATCAATGATGCACAAACTGAAATTAAACAGAACTCAAAGATCAGCACTGAAAAGCTTGTAGCCGAAATACAGGAGTCAAATAGAGCCATGAACGAGACTCTGGTAGATTTTTCTGAGGCCATTAATAGAAGGGTGCATTCTATTGAGAATAAATTCTCAGAGCTGGCAGATAGAGTTCAACATCTAGAAAGCGGTGGCTTGGAACAGCATGCAAAAGAGTTCGAAGAAAAATTGCATGCTCTAGAGGACAAAGTGCATAGCCTTGAGTGTAGTGGCGGGCCGGTGCGAGAAGTTGCGGATGTTTCTGGGCGAATAAAAGCGCCATGCTTTGACGGCAGCGTACCATTGAGCATCTTTAGATTCCAGTTCGAGACGGTTGCTAGTAGAAATGGATGGGATGCTGAAGAAAAGGCAATAGAGTTGATTTTATCCTCAAAGGGTACAGCCGCAGAGGTACTTGAGACCGTGCCAGTAAGCAGCAGAAACAACTTTAATGAAATAATGGCAGCATTGCAGCGCAAGTATGGTGGTGAGCACAAGCGCGACTTATACAGAATGGATTTGCGATGTAGAGTTCAAAAGCCTAACGAGTCTCTACAAGATTTCGCAATGGAAATCGAGCTTTTAGTGCAGCTCACATATCCAGGCGAAGGTCACCCGTTCCTGGACCACTTTAAAACTGAGGCGTTCGTTAATGGCTTTCGCGACTCTGTTGTTAAACTGGTTGTGTGCGCAACGCAGAAATCCACTTTCGCTGAGACTGTTTCATTTGCGCTGGCTCAAGAGACTGCAAGGATGGTTTTCAAACCGCAGATATGCAAGGTGCGGAATGTGGAGGTTTTGTCTGAGGAGGGTAACAGCCTAGTTGCTAGTTTTAACGAAGCAATGCGACAATTGTTGGCGGAAAGTACTACCAAAGAAATGCCTAAGTGCTTTAACTGCGGAAAAATTGGTAATTTTCAGCGCAGCTGCAAAGCACCAAGAAAAAGAGGTAGACCTGTTTCGCCACCAAGAAACAGCAAACGAGTGAACCAAACAACATCACAAGAGTACCCGTTAAACTAAAACGAGCTAGCGCTAAGGGGCAAGAGCTAGCTCCCACAAACGAGAACCCCACAATCTCCATATCAGTGATGCAGCAGAAAAATAGCAACCTTACTGCGTCTGGACACATCAACGGGGAAAAGCACGTACTTACCATAGACACAGGGGCGTCGCAGTCAATAATAAGGCCCGATATAGTAAAGGGGAAATGCGATCGTTTAAGCAATATACGGCTACGTACAGCTACTGGAGAGCCTGCCACTGTCTATGGTAAGATTGAATTGAAGGTGACTATAGCCAACATCAACGTGAGGCATGTGTTTATTGTTGCCGATATTGTCGATGAGGTAATTATTTTATGATTAACCATGGCATTAATCTACACATGGGGCAACAGCTGATGATTTGACGTAATGTGGAAATACCCCTTGATGTTGGGTATGACAGCAAGCCGCAAGTAAGAAAAGTATTTGCTATTGAGAGTCAGACGTTACCGCCGCGGTCTGAAGCAGTTATATGGGCGCGTATGAAGGGAGATTGTGAGGACAATCGGTTGTGGGTTGTAGAACCAGCAGATCTAAAGAGAGAGCTTATAACAGGAAAAGCTCTAGTAAAAACTAGTAGAGGAGGAATAGTCCCTATAAGAGTACTTAACTTGGCAGACCATGAAAACGTCATCAAAGAAAATTGCGATATTGGCCACTGTACTCCAGCAGAGGCAATAATAAACTGCGAGAGAAAGATAGAGCCTACCAATTTGTCCGCAAAAGAACGTAAACAATTTGAGGAATACGTAGGAAAATGGGTAGCAGGACTGTCAGCGACAGATAGAAATAAAGCCAAACAGTTGCTAAAAAGGCATGCCAGTATCTTCGCCATGGGAAACCAAAGTCAGGGTAGAGCTGCATTGGTTAAACATGAAATTAGCACAGGCTTAGTTAAAAAGAAAGATAACAGTACTAGATTCTGCGTAGACTACAGGAAGCTCAATGACATAACCAAGAAGGACAGCTATCCGCTCCCCAGAATCGAAGACACTTTGGACACGCTAGCTGGTACGAGATGGTTCTCTACGCTAGACTTGCGAAGCGGATATTGGCAAGTGGAGATTGCAGAGAAAGACAAGGAGAAAACTGCCTTCAGCGTCGGTAAGGGATTATGGCAGTTCAAAGTTATGAAATTTGGTCTCTGCAATGCTCCGGCCACATTTGAACGCCTAATGGAGAAGGTACTGAAAGGACTCCACTGGAAGACATGCTTGGTATATCTGGATAACATAATCGTGATGGGGAAAACTTTTGATGAACACGTCAAAAACATGGCAGAAGTTCTTCAACGGATATCATCAGCTGGATTGAAACTCAGCCTGAAGAAATGTGCACTGTTCCAGAAAGAAGTGATGTATTTGTGGCATCGTGTTACAGCAGACGGAATCTCAACAGATAAAGATAAAATACAAGCAGTAAGGGACTGGCATCAACCTAAAAATCTTCATGAATTGCGCAGCTTTTTGGGCCTTTGTACATACTACAGACGCTTTGTGCCAAATTTTGCCAGTGTAGCTGCAAGCCTGCATGAGCTGACAAAGAAGTCGAGACCATACCATTGGGGTGAGCCACAGGAAAAGGCATTCCAGAAACTTAAAGGATTATTGTGTACGTCACCAGTACTAGCGTATCCCATACCAGGAGAAAAATTTGTGCTGGATACTGATGCGAGCGGCTATGGCATAGGGGGCGTACTATCCCAAGTAGTTAATGGCACTGAGAAAGTGATAGGATACTATAGCCGTGTGCTCTCAAAACCTGAGAGGAACTACTGTGTGGCACGACGTGAGCTTCTGGCAGTATTGGAATGCATTAAACATTACCATAAGTACCTGTATGGTCAACACTTTACATTAAGGACTGACCATTCTGCACTGAGATGGTTATCGCAGTTTAAAAATCCTGAAGGCAACTGGCAAGGTGGATTGAGCGCCTGCAGAGCTACGACTTCAGTATTGAGCATAGAAGGGGCACAAAACATAACAATGCGGATGCTCTTTCAAGAAGACCCTGCTGTTTAGAGTGTAAACATTGCGTTAGAAACGAACAAAAGGAAGGCGTTGTTGATGTTCGGCTAATGCACATCGACTCTGATGAAGACTGGTCAGCGGCACAGAGGGACGACAGTATACTGGGGAAAATTATAGCAGCCAAAGGGGAGGACAGAAGACCGTCCCGGAATGAAATTTCGGCTGAGAGCCCACTCGCCAAATCTTATTGGGCTCAGTGGAACAGCCTCAAGGTAATAAAAGGGTGCCTATACCGCGTATGGGACAGTATAGATGGCAACACAACTTCAAATTTGATAGTTGTGCCATGCTCCAAGATAAGTAAAGTTTTGCAAGAATTTCACAATGGACCTAGTGGCGGTCATCTTGGAGTAACAAAAACACTTGAGAAACTGAAGCAGCGTTTTTATTGGTTTGGATGTCAACAAGCCGTAGCCGACTGGATAGCAAAATGTCCACAGTGCTTAGCAGCCAAAGGCCCAGTAAGAAGAAGCCGGGGACAGCTACAACAATACAACTCAGGAGCACCATTCGAGCGGATAGCAATGGATGTAGCAGGTCCTTTTCCCGTCACTGAAGCCGGATATCGTTATGTTCTTGTGGTAATGGACTATTTCAGTAAATGGTATAGATGTATATATATATATATATATATATATATATATATTTGTGTACATACATGTGTATATATATATATATATATATATATATATATATATATATATAAATATATATATATATATATATATATATATATATATATATATATATGTATATATACACATGTATGTACACAGGCAGGCGCTCAATATACCTTGCCAGTTGCCTTCAGGATTTTTAAACTGCGATAACCATCTCAGTGCAGAATGGTCAGTCCTTAATGTAAAGTGTTGACCATACAGGTACTTATGGTAATGTTTAATGCATTCCAATACGTGCCACACAGTAGTTCCTCTCAGGTTTTGAGAGCACACGGCTATAGTATCCTATCACTTTCTCAGTGCCATTAACTACTTGGGATAGTACGCCCCCTATGCCATAGCCGCTCGCATCAGTATCCAGCACAAATTTTTCTCCTGGTATGGGATACGCTAGTACTGGTGACGTACACAATAATCCTTTAAGTTTCTGGAATGCCTTTTCCTGTGGCTCACCCCAATGGTATGGTCTCGACTTCTTTGTCAGCTCATGCAGGCTTGCAGCTACACTGGCAAAATTTGGCACAAAGCGTCTGTAGTATGTACAAAGGCCCAAAAAGCTGCGCAATTCATGAAGATTTTTAGGTTGATGCCAGTCCCTTACTGCTTGTATTTTATCTTTATCTGTTGAGATTCCGTCTTCTGTAACACGATGCCACAAATACATCACTTCTTTCTGGAACAGTGCACATTTCTTCAGGCTGAGTTTCAATCCAGCTGATGATATCCGTTGAAGAACTTCTGCCATGTTTTTGACGTGTTCATCAAAAGTTTTCCCCATCACGATTATGTTATCCAGATATACCAAGCATGTCTTCCAGTGGAGTCCTTTCAGTACCTTCTCCATTAGGCGTTCAAATGTGGCCGGAGCATTGCAGAGACCAAATGGCATAACTTTGAACTGCCATAATCCCTTACCGACGCTGAAAGCAGTTTTCTCCTTGTCTTTCTCTGCAATCTCCACTTGCCAATATCCGCTTCGCAAGTCTAGCGTAGAGAACCATCTCGTACCAGCTAGCGTGTCTAAAGTGTCATCGATTCTGGGGAGCGGATAGCTGTCCTTCTTGGTTATGTCATTGAGCTTCCTGTAGTCTACGCAGAATCTAGTACTGTTATCTTTCTTTTTAACTAAGACTATTGGCGAACTCCAAGGACCAGAAGATGGCTCAATTACGCCTTCACGTTCCAGTTCTCTTACAAGCTCTTTGACTTCATCTCGCTTTGCTAGGGGTACACTTCTGGGTGGCTGGTTATTCGGCCTAGCTCCGCCTGTGCTAATTTCATGTTTAACCAATGCAGCTCTACCCTGACTTTGGTTTCCCATGGCGAAGATACTGGCATGAATTTTTAGCAACTGTTTGGCTTTATTTCTATCTGTCGCTGACAGTCCTGCTACCCATTTTCCTACGTATTCCTCAAATTGTTTACGTTCTTTTGCGGACAAATTGGTAGGCTCTAACTTTCTCTCGCAGTTTATTATAGCCTCTGCTGGAGTACAGTGGCCAATATCGCAATTTTCTTTGATGACGTTTTCATGGTCTGCCAAGTTAAGTACTGTTATAGGGACTATTCCTCCTCTACTAGTTTTTACTAGAGCTTTTCCTGTTATAAGCTCTCTCTTTAGATCTGCTGGTTCTACAACCCACAACCGATTGTCCTCACAATCTCCCTTCATACGCGCCCATATAACTGCTTCAGACCGCGGCGGTAACGTCTGACTCTCAATAGCAAATACTTTTCTTACTTGCGGCTTGCTGTCATACCCAACATCAAGGGGTATTTCCACATTACGCCAAATCATCAGCTGTTGCCCCATGTGTAGATTAATGCCATGGTTAATCATAAAATCGGCTCCAATAATTACCTCATCGACAATATCGGCAACAATATACACATGCCTCACGTTGATGTGGGCTATAGTCACCTTCACTTCAATCTTACCATAGACAGTGGCAGGCTCTCCAGTAGCTATACGTAGCCGTATATTGCTTAAACGATCGCATTTCCCCTTTACTATATCGGGCCTTATTATTGACTGCGACGCCCCTGTGTCTATGGTCAGTACGTCCTTTTCCCAGTTGATGTGTCCAGTTGCAGTAAGGTTGCTATTTTTCTGCTGCATCACTGATATGGAGATTGTGGGGCCCTCGTTTGTGGGAACTAGCTCTTGCCCCTTAGTGCTAGCTCGTTTTAGTTTAACGGGGTCTCTTGTGCTGTTGTTTGGTTCACCCGTTTGCTGTTTTTGGTGGCGAAACAAATCTACCTCTGTTTCTTGGTGCTTTGCCGTTGCGCTGAAAATTACCGATTTTTCCGCAGTTAAAGCATTTAGGCTTTTCTTTGGTAGCACTTTCCGGCAACAGTTGTCGCATTGCCTCCTTAACACTAGCGACCTGGTTATTATCATTCTCATAAAAAACCTCCACATTCCGCACCTTACATATCTGTGGCTTGAAATCCATCCTAGCAGTCTCTTGAGCCAGCGCAAATGAAACAGTCTCAGCGAACGTGGATTTCTGCCTAGTGCACACAGCCAGTTTAACATCAGAGTCGCGAATGTCATTAACGAACGCCTCAGTTTTAAAGTGGTTCAGGAACGGGTGACTCTCGCCTGGATATGTGAGCTGCACTAAACGCTCGATTTCCATTGCGAAATCTTGTAGAGACTCGTTAGGCTTTTGAACTCTACATCGCAATTCCATTCTGTGTAGATCGCGCTTGTGCTCACCACCATACTTGCGCTGCAATGCTGCCATTATTTCATTATAGTTGTTTCTGCTGCTGACTGGCACGGTCTCAAGTACCTCTGCAGCTGTACCCTTTAACCCTTTCGGTCCCGCTCCTGAACCAACTGTCGGAAAAATTCTTTTTTATGATTTCCTTGGTTAGTAGATCTAAATTAAGGATTTTTGAAGATTTCGGAGTTGCTTATAAGCAACTTTGGGACGTTGAGGAACTATTTAATGGCAATGAAAAAATATTTTTTTATTATTTATTTATTAATCAAGAATCCTTTTTGGTATTATAATAAACTAGGTATGATATTCTACAAAACAATTTTTACTGGTATTGCAACATAGGTGAGCACCACATTTTACACATTTTGAGAGCGCTGTTCCCATCTTGCATAGGCGGCATCGGCCTTTTCCTCCCCATTCCAACCAATGGCCGCTTTTATCGTATCTCTTCGAATTCGGAGGATCATGATTAATTATATGGCGGTTGGAACTGGAACTAGACGAAAGAGAAGACGGAGACGACTGTGCTGAACTTATTTCCTCTTGTTCGAAAGTATTTCCACTGGGTCGTCCTCTTTTCATTTGTACTGAACCCGAGGATGATGATGCAGCATTTAGCAACTCATTCGCTATTTCCATTTGAAATTTTATTAGTGGAATATGTTTTGCGTTCGGGTCCACCATTTTGAGGTGCTTGCGATAAAAAAGCCTCGAATTAGTTACTGCCGTTCCCAAAGCCCAGTAAAATATTCGCATGTACCATTTAGCAGAGCGAAGATTAATTTTATAAAGCTCCATTAGCATGTCAGAGAGGTCAACTTTTGGATCAAATTGTTTTTTCCTCCATCGCAACGTAGACAATTCTACTTTTTAAGCCACAAAGCGCTCAGGCCTCTCTGGATACTCTTCGGCATTCTCTTCAGTGGCGATAACTTCTAGTAAGTCAATCTCGATTTCCTCAACTTTCTCCAAAATTTCTTTTAACCCTTTCTCCAAAAATTCTGCCTCATCATCTTCACACTCCTCATTAGAAGACTCGTCCCAATCAAACTTCAGGGCAGCCTCTATATCTGCTTCACAAAGTCCTTTGCGTGGTTTGGACATGCCTGTGATATAAGTGATTTTACTACCACCGTTGCCCAAAGTTGCTTATAAGCAACTTCAATAAACAAAAAAATATTGCTCCGTAACAATGCAACTTTTTTAACTTCTTTTTTTTAACTTTTTATTACAACTTTAATTGTTAAAACTGCGTACTTATTTTTTTAAATTATATTTTCTAAGTATTTTTATTTATTTTTTACTTTTTGCACTAAAATTTCAACACCTGCGTTTTCCTGGACTTCACACCAAAGAATGAATTGTATTTATGTTGATCGCGACGCTGCTGCTACTTTTTTGTTGTCTTTTAGTTCTAAGAACTATAATCAACCAACTCTATGTGCACTTTCATGAGTTAGCTACAATTGTTTGAAATAAAACGGTACCTAAAAATCAAAGTTGCTTATAAGCAACTTTGGGGGCGAAAAGGTTAAGGACAAAATCAACTCTATGGCCTTTTCTTCAGCATCCCATCCATTTCTGCTAGCAACCGTCTCGAACTGGAATTTAAAGATGCCCAATGGTACGCTGCCGTCAAAGCATGGCGCTTTTGTTCGCGCAGAAACCTCCGCAACTGCTCGTACTGGACTGCCACTACACTCAAGGCTATGAACTTTGTCCTCTAGAGCATGCTATTTTTCTTCGAACTCTTTTGCATGCTGTTCCAGGCCATCGCTTTCTAGATGCTGGACTCTATCTGCCAGCTGTGAGAATTTATTCTCAATAGAATTCACCCTCCTATTAATGGTCTCAGAAAACTACCAGAGTCTCGTTCGTGACTCTATTTGACTCCTGTATTTCGGCTACAAGCTTTTCAGTGCTGATCCTTGATGCTTCCTGCATCTGCTGAGAGTTCTGTTTTATTTCAGTTATTTCGGCTACAAGCTTTTCAGTGCTGATCCTTGATGCCTCTTGCATCTGCTGAGAGTTCTGTTTAAGTTCAACTTGTGCATCATTGATTCCTTTTATCTGAATCATCATATCAGCAAACATTGAATTTATGTCCATGCTGCTGGTCGTAGCAGGAGGACATACCTCTACATCGTCTTTGTCCTCAACCTCGTATGTCCCGATGTCCATGCCGCGATTCTTAAACTCATCTATCAACCTTGTTACCTGCTGTTGGCAATTCCCGCTTACTAAGCTCCTTTTTTATCTGTTCAACTTTTAGCTCATCAAATTTCATAATTATTTTTAATGTCCTTTTTTTCCTTAAATTGCAATATCCTTTTAATTATTTTTGCAATTCCACTTCTGACACCAATTGTTAAGTTTTTAGACCTTTGCGTAAAAACGCTTTTTACTTATTCTTCAAGGATTCGTTTAATTGCATCAAATTAAAAACACAGACAATTAATTTTAGAAATTAACACATAACTACATTATTAACACGAGTATTTGTACTACTAAACACTTAGCGATGTTAACACGTCTAGATTTAAATTCACACTAACTCCGCTGATCACCGGCAGCGACTTTATATAGCAAAATGACGTCGTCTGGTAACTTCGTGAAGCATCTGGTCATGGTGGTTGTTGGTTGTGCTTTACTTAACATGTAGCTATATACGTGTGTTTGAATATATGACAATCCTGTCTTGTGTGTTTTGTGTATGGTAACTATGTGTGGTTGTATGTATGAGTGGTCTGTGTGTTGCGTAGTTTTGTTTCTTCTTGTGCTATGTATGTATGGTGCTGTGTATATTTGTGTGTATGTTGCTGTGTGGATTTGTGTACATGCTTAGCTTTTATTTGCAGCGAATACTTGCGTACAAGATCATTAAGAATAACATCATCTTCTCTTAGCATTGATGTTGCTAGGTTTTTCGTTGTTGTTATTGAGGCAAAACACACTGGATGAGTTTTTAGTACGCTTAATTTTTGTTCTTTTCAAAACACACTGGATTAATTCATCTGGCATACAATTGTATACGTATACACAGCTTTGTGTGTGTTAGTATTTTTTTGTTTATTTGATGTTTGTCTTTCGTTCGCTGTACACATATGTACATTATGAAACAAACTTAGCGCAAATATGGCTGGAATAAGTGATGAAAAATATGCAATAATCTTAGGAGGAATTTCTAGTGCCTGTAAGTTTGAAGCTGCAGCATTACTTCTAGAAGATGAGAAGGCAAAGAAAAGAAGCGAATACATTTGAGAAAATGTTTTCCGGTTGAAGAAAAATTTTCTGCAACTTTAAGATTTTTAGCTACAGGAGAAACCTTTAAGGAAATTGACGAAAATAGAAAATTGTCGGCACCCTATTTAAGATCAGCTATGATTACGATAACCATGTTTTTCAATGCAAAAAGGTCATTTAGAAATGTAATAAAAATTGTATTCACTAATTATAAACAATTGCATACATATACTTTAGGCATGCCCTCTAACTAGCATATATGTATTAATGTTTTTTAAACAATAAAATATGTCCAAATATATTGCAGTAATTTGATAAAAAGATTTTCATTTCTGCACACTCCATTTGGTGATGATATTATTAATATTGTATTGGTGATTATAACATTTATTGTATTGAGAAAATAAGACTTTTAATATAGGAGTTTGAAGAAAGAAAAAATTAATAGTCAAAAAATAAAAAAGGAAACATCAATTAAAAAAGGACACCTACATTTTTTTTTTAATCTAAACGTGAAAAGTGAATTTTTAAAGGTACATTCATATAAGTTTATTTCGTCACCAGTAAAAGTTATTTAAGTAATTTCAATAAAATTTTGCTGAAATTTTCAGGAACCAAAAACTTTTACTAGTTACTAAAATTACTGCAAAAGTTTTTAAAAGTTTCTGAAATTACCGAACAACCCCTTACTGGCTCATTCATCAATTTTAATGGTTGTTGGCGCGACCAACCTCCTTTTGTTTTGAAGTTCATGTTTACACAAGATGGACAACTAAAGACTAAAAAACGCTCTGTAAAAAACAAAACGCAGAACCTGTGTTTTCATAAGTGTGTATGTATCAGTTTTGTTCTGCTTGTGCGGGGTTGAAGCTGGTTGAAAAATTATGCCAACCAAAAACTACCCTCTTCACCGAAAATGTCTACAAGCTGCCATGTTATGCCAGCATAATTCATCCAGTGTGTTCTGTTCATTTACACTTATTGTTGCACAGCCTCGAATGATCTTGTATATTCTCGACGATGTATTCGGAATATTCCATTTCCGTTAATTCAAATATTATCTGCATTGTGTTGACCAGGGTTGTAACATTTTGGCAACTTGAGATGAGTTGGCAGTGCTGCCAAGTACATGTATCTACATTGCCGTTATATTTGAATCTATTTTCAAACTTTGTAACAATATATATATGCTGAATACAAGAGGGCAAAAATATATTCAGAGGAAACTGATCGCTGGAGTAGTGCGAATCATTATCCTATATGCACCCCCAGTATGGTCAGATTCACTTAGATACTACACATATGTGGGGTTGGTATCCTCTGTGTATAGGTTAGCTGCTTTGAGAGTATGTAGTGCATTTCGAACAGTGGAAATGTAGTTGAGGATGCTGAGCATGTCGTCTTTGTCTGCTCACGATTCAACAACTGGAGGTCGTACATATTTAGAAGAAGGATTGGGACGTGCGATCGGCTCGGGGAAGATAATATACATATATATATATATATATATATATATATATGTTTTATATATATATATATATATATATATATATATATATATATATGTTTTATATATATATACATATATATATACATATGTATATATAAAACATATATATATATATATACATATATATATATATATATATATATATATATATGTTTTATATATACATATGTATATATATATATGTATATATATATATATATATATATATATGTTTTATATATATATATATATATATATATATATATATATATATATGTATATATATATATATATATAAATATATATATATATATATATATATATATATATGTATATACATATATATATATATATATATATATATATATATACATATATACATATATATATATATATATATATATATATATATAAATATGCATATATATGCATATATGTATATATATATATATATATATATATATATATATATATATATATATATATATAAATATATATATATATATATATATATATATATATATATATATATGTATATATGTATACATATATACAGCAGCAAGGTTGAAAATATTTAAACATCATTGGTGGATATGTAGTAAGAATTTTAACGAACATTTATATTGCTATATTAAATTGAATTAAGATTCATAGGCTAATTGTTCGAAATTTGTTTTTAAATCTCAGAAAGACATGATAAATATTCCCAGGCACAAAGGAAAGTCAACATCAGTTTTATTCAACTTTCACAGCAGAGCAGAACAGCTGTTTTCGAAAGACGCAACACTTTCATCATCAGTGCTCATGTGTATTGTGTTTGTCACCACTTATTAGGTGGCTTAGTTGAATTTGATAACAGTTCCTATTTACACAAATTTTATTGTGAAAAAGAATACGAGAACTGTATCAACCTGATGTTAACATGTTATTGTTATAATACCCGTGTTACCGTTTGATTATTTTTCTTCATGTCCCATTTTTCTGAATTTTTTGTCCCATCATACCTAAGTCAAACTTATTTGGTTTGAATTTTATACTTAAGTACATGTGAACGTTTTTCCAATATTTTTTATTATTGGTAGCTCAAGCCATAGCTTAAATTTCATTTATAATAAAACCATTCTCATGTACGGGTATTTTTCAAAACATGTTTTCATCGCACCAGTTTTATTTGCAAAAATGTTCTAAACATAAAGATTGGTTCTGTAGTCATACCACATTATCATATACAATGACGTATTTATATGTGTCTGGCAGCATATTCAGAAACTGTGGTATCATTACAAATATGACAGAAATTATCAAAACCGCTCAGCTCAGCAAAAGCGCTGTGAAACAAAAGAGCTCTGAAACAAAAGCGCTCTGACACAAAAGCGCTCTGTACTGAGCTAAAATCATCTATTGTAGTAAGCGCTCATTTCGCTCAGCTCACTGAAACATTCGATTGAACTAGCTCATAGCTCAGTGACACAACTCTAACAAGAAGTAAGTGACCAAAAGTAACACACGCATAATTTTTGTAATAATACATTTGCAACAATTTTACGTATTACCCCTGCCAACATTTTCTATCGCGGAAGTGATGCTAAGAAGTTGAAACTCATCGTCTGCGATACCATTTTCTCATCGTAGAAGCGTCTTCCGTATTGAGAAGTTGTACCCCCCGACGTAACTTCAAGAAGTCACTTCTGTGTTACTTCAAGAAGTCACTTCCGGTGACTTTGTTGTACAGGGTGTTTTTTTTAAAGGTATAGAACTTCGAATTGAAATAAAACACAAGAAAATCGTTTTAATGACCATCAATTTGGCTTTATTGGAAGGATAATTTTATGCCATTAATGTTTAAATATGATTTCGGGCATGTGGCCGCCGCGGCTGGCTCGAATAAAGCCAATTCTACAGGTCCAATTTACAACCACTTTTTCGAGCATATGGGGCCGTATGTTGGCAATAGCGCCACGAATGTTGGCTTCCAAGTCCCCTAACGTTTCTGGTTTGTTGGCGTAGACGAGCGACTTCACATATCCCCAAAGAAAATAATACAATGGTGTCAAATCACACGATCTTGGTGGCCAATTGACAGGTCCATTCCGCGAAATTATGCGCTCATCGAATGTTTCCTTCAATAAATCGATTGTGACGTGCGCTGTGTGGCATGTAGCGCCGTCTTGTTGGAACCACAACTCATCCACATTCATTTGCGCAAAATCTTGATGGACAAAGCTCCAATTGCTGTGCACGGTGGCGAATCGATTCATTCGGGTCCTCTTCAACACTTTGCTCTACAGCGGCAATTGTTTCTTCGGTGCGCACTGTTCGACGTCTCTGCGGATGCGTATTATCACATAGAGTAAACGTAGTGCGAAAACGATCCATGGTTAACCGAATTAATTGCTCTGATGGACGATTATGTCGACCATAAAATGGACGGAGCTTGCGGTAATCTTCGCGAACTGAACCATTACTTTCGAAATAAATTTGCACGATTTGCAAGCGTTGTTCTTTTGTCAACCTGTTCATGATGAAATGGCAAACCAAACTAAATATTAATCACTTGACAGCTGACAAAATGGCCGCCAGTTAAAAAAGTGATGCCAACTTAAAATTCTATACCTCAATAAAAAACACCTAATATTTATTAAATGTAATTTATTAAGTTCACTCATATTGACTATGGGATAATTATCAAATTAAAAAATAATTAACAATTATGTAAAAACTACAACAATAACAAAACAAAGTTACACTTTACCACTGACCAACCACAGCAAAAGACACGAAATCTAATCTCGATGATGTTGAAAACTTCTTTTATGCAATCTTTTAATTTTTTTAAATTTTATTTCGCCTTCACTGCGACTTTCCCAGAAGTGCATAGTGTTGTTTTTGTTTATTACATCCATAACGGAACATGTAATTTTCGGCTGGTGTTGTAAATAACAAACTATATTCCAAACGTCGCACAGAGGGGTGAAATCTCAAAAAATGGAGATTAATTAAACTACTTATCCGATATTAAAAATTCTTTCACTATTAGAATGCTACGTTATGACTGAGTGACATAGGCTACACATCTTTTAGAAAAGTGGGCGGTGCCACTCCCCCTATTAAAAATTGCTCTAGCGGCCATAGTAATAGACCGACTGTCATGAAACTTTCCCAATATTGTACTGTAAGTATTTATATATATGGATATATTTATTATAAGATATGTTTTTCTGACCTGCTATTTTAAAAAATATGCCCAAAGTCATCATACTCCAATGCATCGCCCTCGTTATAATCATCATCGTCATCTGTATCATGATTTGTGCCTTCTGGTGCCACGTTCGTCAAAACTGAAGGCGAAACTAGTAGATCTACTACTGATTTTGGAAGTTGGTGGAATTTTTTTTTGGCAATTTTGTTTTACAAGATAGGATTGGATCTGAACTTAGTAGGAACCTATTTAATATGTCTCGATTGCAATCCCCCCAACTACATTTGCGAGAAAAATGTTCTCTGTAGTTTTTAAAATCTTTGCTTCGGGCTTCCTGGGCTTCCTCAGACAATTCACCGATCGGTAATAGCGCGTGCGAAATGATTTCTGGGCCATGTATTAAAAACTTATGCAAGGTTGGAGGCATGTAAAACCACTTATACTTCTTAACAAAAAGTCGAGCTGTATTCTGAGCAAATACTCTAAATTTTTCTACAATATTGTGTGCATGTCCTTAATCAGCTCCAGATCTAGTTTCGTAATATCTGCTGTGATTTCAGCGTTTTCAAAAAATCTTCTTGCTGTGTTGCCATCATTTGAATTGCCGAAGCCTGGCTTAGGTTGATCAATAATAAGTCCAGTTTTTTTTTCTAAATTCCGTTTGAATACGACTCTTGTTTTCAGCAACAACTAATTTGTCGGATTCGGTTTTTGCTTGCCAGTTTTTAATTGGTAATTTATACGCCACTTGAAGAAAACATTCATAAAAACGTATCCAACCATGCAGTATAGAAAGACCAAACTGCAATGTGTCTGTTTTAACCTCTTTAGCGATCATTCTTTCAATATCGTTAAATTCTTTACTCGTGGATCCACATAAATAACACCTCTGGGTTGATTTTGTGTCTGTTAGTGCGTTGCAGACTTTTCCATCTATCATTACTAACATGAGTTTATGAGCTACGCTTACAAGTCTGTTTCCAATGTACACTAGAGAATTTCCAAGTACACTTATTTCCTCTTCCACTCTTGTCCTTTCTTGTGTGAAGACACTAGATGATTCTTTAATAAACTCGATTTTTAAAGACATACAAAATCTTGTTGAGGATGGGCGAGGGTTTTTCCAAATTATCTTATTTTCACACATAATTCGAAGCGGAACAATGGACGTTATGAAAACAGCTGCGTCACTGGCATCATGGCCGTGGAAAGCTTGCTTATATGAGCTGTGTCCAGAGCTACCATCAAATCCATACTTAGAATACAGAATAGTTTTTGACATATCTTCGTCACTTAAGGTGGCAAAAACATCTTTTTGAAGTAAAATCAAACGCTCAACAGTATGATTAAGAAGAGCTTGCAGACTTATTTCAGCTTTTGTTTCGGACACTGTTATTGCCTCCCTCTTAGGGTAACAGCATCTCTTCGCTTGTTGAACGACTTTATAAGAAGGAAACTTATCCGGAGCAGCTTTTTTAATCACGTCATACTGACTGCGCGTTAACTTTGCTTCTACCATAACAAGTAATGCTGCTTGCGCACTCAGTTGTTTTCCCTGGCCTTGTGATGTTAAACTTGCCTTATATAATGTCACTCTAAAAGGCGACGAAGTAACATCTTTCAATATTTTTGATGCCTCTATTTGGCCAGACGCTCCCAAACTCATTTGAGTGGCATAACTTAACTCAGACAGCGATGAATTATCTCTTAAGGCTTTGCATTTTTTTGTTTTTGTTTTTATAGAACATTCATCAAATTCCACTTCTTTGCGACCTCTCTTATTTGTTGAGTGATTTACAAATGAGATGGAAGTGTCTAACCAATTTTTGTTTTGCACAGAAAAACGCTCATGATGTCTATTCGATTTGGACCATCGCTTCTTAAATTCAGAAATGAAAGTGCTGAATTTCACTTCAAAATCTTTCATCTCAATAGGGCTCGTACGCTTTATTATTTCTTCTTTCAATATACTAATTTTTTCATTAAGTTGCGAAGAGTCCACATTTCGAATAATATCGTAGAGGCTCCGACGAGAGAAACATTTCGTTTTGCTGCTTATTCCCAAAAAGTTAAGATAGGAGTTTACAAAAGATCAGAAGCTTAAAGTATTTGTATATTACCAGTTACCCAATTACAAGCT
Source organism: Linnaemya tessellans (assembly GCA_951800035.1). Taxonomy (NCBI): domain Eukaryota; kingdom Metazoa; phylum Arthropoda; class Insecta; order Diptera; family Tachinidae; genus Linnaemya; species Linnaemya tessellans. Next base: position 41,381,428 of record OX637533.1, on the reverse strand, counting down.
TTACATCACTTTCAATACGTTTGACGTTTCGCACAAATACAACACATAACGCACAATTACAATTAAGTTTCACGTTTCAATACACAACACAATGTCACGTTTCATTGTAACACTCTTGTCATTGTAACACACAGTTGCAAACGATATACAAAAACAACAATTATAACAACGAAAACGAAGACAAAGCAAACAAAAGACAAGAACTGGTGTTCTTTGCTAGAGTGACTATTTTCACAATTAAATTAATAAAAAAATTCGCGCAAAAACGCGCAAAATGTTATTACTAAATATGAAACCCTAGAAACTGTAGTTTCTTAAAAAATTAATATTCTAACCCCAACTTACCCCATTCATATTTAAATATCCACGAATATTTTGAAAATAGCCAAAATTTAGACACATTTTAAAAATTTGTTTAAAAATATTTCTACATAACTTTTGTTAACACAATTATTTTTAGAACAACGCTAAAATACCTGAGGTTGAAGATTCCATAGTAAAATTATTACTTTTGACTTGCGAAAAACTATATATTAAGCGTCGAAATATACCGAATTTCAATTAACACTATCGTACGCGAATCGCTCAAAAATTACATAATTTTAATATAATGCAGCTTGACAAGTAAACAACATATGACATTGAAATTTTCAGTAGTGATGTAGAATTTTATATACCTTAATCGGTTACAAAATATTTTTCAAAGAAGCAAATTTTTATTTTTCAATTAATATCCATTTTTTGCGATTTCACCCCTCTGTGCGTCGCCTGGATGTTTAAAAGACAACTGCAATGTAAATTGTTATTGTGAAATTCAAACTATCATCTATAACAAAAATCATCGGTGACAAATGTATGTAGTAGTTTAATTTTTGACATTTGTCATATCAGTTTTCATTTAATATACCTATGTCGAGCAAAGCAAAACAAAAATTAAATAGTTTTTAAATCTAAATTTATATTTACATATTTAATTTAGGTAAATAATATATGTAAGTATACTGAATAGATCTTTTTTGGATGAAGAACATGAAATCTTTAATTCCAAAAAGTTGGAAGCGATTGTAAGTGATTGTAAGTACTATCAAATATCTTTTTTGCTTCCCATTTGTACTTAAATAATTGATATTTACTAGGTCGCATCAAAAATACGGATGATGAAACAATAAAAAAGAAGACGATAGAAGCTTATATGATTTTTATTGGGGTATGTAAATATATACGAGGGCGGATTGATCTTCAAGCGACGTTAGCGGCGAGATGGCAAACACAACACAAACACAAAAACTTGTAAAAAAGTGAATTTCTTGCAGTGATTAAACACTTATATTTGAAGGGAAAACAGCGAAAGAGACTAGGCATATGCCCGGTCAAATAACTGATACTGTTCTTGTATTGTATATAGTTATCTGAGGCATAGGAATTAACTAGTGCGAGCAGCGTTGCCGCTGAGACACTAAAGTATCACTTTTGACCCTTTTTCGAGCTAATGACACTTTTTATGAGCCTTTTTTTAATTTATCGCTTTGTATCATCTTCACTAAATGTGTGCCACTTTTTGACCTTTTTTGAAAATGAATTTCGGTTCCAATACTCCTCACGGAAGTTCTCAGTACACTTAGCTTTTATATACTTATGTATGTTATATATATGCATACATGAGTTCTGTGAACGTTCATATAAAAATTGCATGCGATATTATTATAACAACTGACTTTTCCATGCTTATATTTACGTTTTTTATATGTATAAAGCTTATGTAAAATAAATTGATGATCAATTGTGAGTATGCTCTGATTTATGTATGTGTTTCATCTTAAGTTTTGGCAGCAAGAATCTCTTATATATATTAAATTTGTGTGGACTGTTGTTTTTTCGTTAGATTTCCATTTAATTTTGTAGTTTAGAGTGCCATTCATATTCACATATGTTTATATTTCCGACAAAATAAATGCAAATGGTCAAGTATTAATGTATTTACTTTTTAAAATTCGTTTGTTTCTTAAATTAATGTAAATGTTATTTTTTTGTTCATAAAAAACTTGATCCTATTTTACTTTAAACTACCCATTTTTTCTTAAATACCCTTTTTATGACACTCTTTGGAAATTTTCAACGGCGACCCTGAGTGCGAGTGAGACTCAAGACTCTCGAAAGAGAGTAAAGTGGCCAGACCGCACTTAAAAAATTATAAATTTGTTTATTTAGCATCAAGACTAGAAGTTGGAAAAACATATTTTGCTTTGCAGTTGCTTCTTTATTCTATTGCTTAATTTAAAATAAAACAAGTAACAGTGCTATATTCGGCAGTGCCGAATCTTAAATACCCTTCACAGATATAATTCTTCTTTCTTTCTTGCTAAAACAGAAAGTAGGTTTAATTAAAAATCAAAATGATGTTATCGGTTACTTTATATTTAAGAAAACGTTTAAATTTTTTGACTGAAAAGCTAAATGTTTAGCTGTTCTTATTTTTAATGCCCCTGAAAGTCTTTCAAAATAATAAATATGTTTAATTTACAAAAAAAAAATCCGTTTCATGTACCTCAAAAAGTTCTAATTGTCCAACCGTCGAATGGTCTTTTAGATTCTTTTGGCTTTTAAAACCAATTTTTTCTTCCTGATATATAAAGTAGGTATAATTCATCATAAAAATCAAAAATAGCAAATTATATGGTTACTTTAATGAATCAGCAAAAGTAGATTTTCCAACCCTGGAACCGAATTTTTAATTTTTTAATACTAATTTAATTTTTTCTGATATATAAAATAGGTTTAATTCACTAAAAACACAAAATTTGGAATTTATGTGTGTACTTTTATGTAGCAAAAATATTTCGATTTTCCAACTCTGGAAGCGAATTTTTATTTTTAACCAATGCCAAGTGAGGTGTAACATAGTTTTACTTGACAAAAAAATTTTAATTTTTAAACTTTAATTTAAACTGAAATATTTTATGGTACATGAACCATAAAATATTTCATTTGTCAAACACTGGAGTCGAAATTTTGATTTTTTAAGATTTTAATACCAATTTTGTTCTTCCTGAATTATAAAATAGTTTTAATTAGCAAAAACAACAATGTCAATTGCCTATTTGGTTACTTTTATATATTTCAATTTCCCAACCCTGGAACCGAAATTTAAATTTTTTGACCAATGAAACTCTTAATGAGGCATGAAATAGTTTTATTTAGGAAAAACTTAATATTTGTAACCATTTTGGTCACTTTCATGTACTACAAACCTGTACTTTCAATTTTGTTTTTCCTGAACTAAAAAATAGTTTTAATTAGTAAAAAGCCGACGTTAGTTGCCTTTTTGGTTACTTTTATGTATAAAAAATTTAAATTTCCCAGCTCTGGAAGCGAAATTTTAATTTTTTTTTTTTACCAATGCAACTCTTCATGAGGTATAAAGTAGTATTATTTAATAAAAATTTTAAATTTTGAACCATTTTGGTCACCTTCATGAACTGTAAAATATTGCACTTGTCCAACTCTGGATTCGAAATTTAGATTTTTTTTAGAAATTTTTGATACCAGTTTGGTTCTTCCAAAAATATAAAATAGTTTTAGAAAAAAAAACAACGTCAATTGCCGTTTTGGTTACTTTTATGTATAAAAAAATTTCAATTTCCCAGCCCTGGAAGCGAAATTTTAATTTTCAAAATTTTTTTTTATCAATGCAAATCTACATGAGGTATAAAGTAGTTTTGTTTTAGAAAAACTCAAATTTTGCAACCATTTTGGTTTTTACATGTACTACAAAATATTGCATGTACCAAAAATAACTTTCATTTTGCCAACCCTGGCAAAATGAAAGTCCAATGGACCATGTCCAAATCCATCAGCGTCTGTATCCCATTTTGGGCGGCTGATGGTCTGCGTCTATATCCAGGTGGGTCGGCAGCTTTTTAACCTGGTAGTAGGTATAAAATGCACCAATCAACCCACCAAAATTCAAAGTAATAAGCCAAGCCCCACGTACCCGGTTAGGGGCTTAATAATATCCGGGGGCCCTATTCCCGCGGCGCAAGTAGCAGGCCGCGGTGAATCGAAAGCTACTGCTGCTCAGGCTGGCCGGGTGTCCACATCAGGCCCGACCAGTCTGCGGACTACTGACGTGGTGGATTAATCGGGCTGATTGCTGTTGAGAAAGGGGCAAAACACACGGCAACGGGTGGCTGCCCTAGTATTAGCAGTGATGTACCTCTGTCTTTCGCTCCAAGTACCTCAAAAGCTGCTCAGGTCCTTACCGGTAAAACCCCCTTCTTCGGGTGCGAAGGGAATGGAAAGGCCTAAGCCGTCCAAACCCGTCGCCTCCAAAGCGCACATTGCACAGGAAAAGGCAAAGAGGATTACTTCTAGCCGCAGTACTGCCAATCCCGGCAAAAACATATCTAACCCTTCGCGCAAAAATGCTTCACGCAGGGCCAACCATGCGAGGCGCTCCACCTTAAGAACTATTTCGCACTTTGGTGCGACCCCGGTTGACCAGCTTTCTGAAAAGCAGGCAGCCTCTCTAAAGTGGGCACAGGCTCATGTGTCGAGGTTGCAAATAAACTCCTCCCCCGCACCCGCCACGGTTGCGGCGCCTAAACGGCAACGTTCGGAAGAGGAGAACGATGCAGCTAGGGCTTCTAGGGCAAAACGTCCTAAGAACATCCCTTCGAAGGGCACCTTTAGTGAAATCGCCAAAGGCAATCTCATAAGGGCCATAATCGACAGGGATGCGTCAGACGGCGCCATTTCCCATGCCAGGTGGGACTTGGTCAACCAAAAACTAGCGGGAGTGTTCTGGAAGATCCGCAAGGAGAATCCGGGACCGCCGCCTCAATGCGTTGATGCTGGCTGGCACCAGCACGGCGTTAAATTGATGGCCTGCACGGATGAACGCTCAGCGTCTCTGTTGAAATAGGCCATCGAAGCTATTGACGAGGTGTAGGAAGTCTCTAGGCTGGACGTGGTTTCCTTGGAAGACATACCCAGAAGACCAAGAGCCTTGACCATAGTCCCCGCTGAACCTTCCTCCCCGAAGGAGATCCTTAAAGACTGCAACCCGGATCTACCCACCCATGACTGGAAGGTAGCTAAGGTGAATGCACCCGAGAGGTCTAGAAGGGAGGTGGTTTTGATTTTTAATAAAGAATCTTTGTCACCGATCCGAAAGAGGGGCAACAAAATCTTCTACTGTTTCAGTACGATTCTGTTGCGCCTCTACCGGACCGATGCCAAGAAGAACCGCAACCGAGGGGATGGTGCTGCCGACGGCGCTGCTGCTGGTGTGTCGGACGTAGCTTCATCCGGGCAAGAGGACACCCACTCAGTCTCTGACTTGGTGGGTGGCTTCTTTGAACGGATGGAGGTCGCGGATGAGGACACTGACGCCCTCTTGGAATCCAGCCAAGAGGACGTCAACACCACTGTTGTTGCGCTACCAGATGGAGAAGCTGACGCAAATAAACCTCCACCACTCTAAAGCAGCATCCGCTGCAATGCTTCTCCGGGTGGTAGAGAGGAAGGAGGAGCTGGTTATGGTCCAGGAACCCTGGGTCCACCAAGGACGGGTTCATGGAATGACACTGAAGGGCTATAAGCTATTGCTTGCCAAAGGCACAGGTAAAACTAGATCTTGTATCTTGGCTAAAAACTCTTTGCGTATCTTTATCCTATCTGATTTCAGTGATGGGGATACTGTAGCAGCTGCTCTGGAGACCCCGTCTGGTATGGTTTGGCTGGTCTCGAGCTATATGGCGCATGATCACGAGGGCAGTCCACCAAATGGCAAGGTGCGTGGTATTGTGCCCATGGCGATAAGCACGAGGACGCCTATAATAAGTGCTGACGATAACTCACACCACACCTCCTGGTGTAGTAGCGATACTAACGAGCGGGGTGAGTGTCTCTTTGATTTCATATTAAATAATAATCTTCAAATTGTCAACAGGGGTTCAGAACCCACTTTTATTGTGTCTAACCGTAGAGAGGTTTTAGATGTAACATTGGTTAGTGCAGAGCACACCAATCTGGTTAGCGGTTGGAGGGCTGCGGATGACTGTTCCCTATCCGACCATCGCTATATTGACTTTAACATAGGGTTAGGTGAAAGTAGACTTAATCCTATAGTTAACAGGAAGAAGACTGACTGGGAGCTACAGAACAATGTACTCTGCAACTCCTTATCGACGACTCCAACTAATAGAAATATTGGGGACATTGACTCTGCTGTGAAGATTCTAAGTGAATCGTTTCGCTGTGCCACTAATGTGGCTTGCAAACCACCGGTTTGCAGGGGTAGGGCCAAACCACCATGGTGGAGCCCGGAAGTTGCACATTCACAAAAAGAATGTCGCAGGCTATTCAACGAGGCTAAACGATCAGGCGACTGGTCGACAAACAAAACCTCGTTGAATCGCTTTAAGAATCTTCTGAGAAGCGCAAAAAGGAGGTCTTGGAGGGCTTTCTGCAGTAATGTGGAGGGTTCATCTGAAACCAACAGGCTGCGTAAGATGCTATCAACCGCACCGGTTGTACCCAGCTGCATACAGAAACCCTGTGGTAGCTGGACCATGAGTAGTCAAGAGACGCTGAGCGTACTACTCGACACTCATTTTCCTGGCAGCCAGGCGGCACCTTTAACAGGCACTGTCGATGGCAGCTTGACGACAGGCGCAGTCACAACTCCATTGGACATGGAGAGACTCCGCTGGGCTGTACACAGCTTCGATCCGTTCAAATCTCCGGGACCAGATGGAATAATTCCAGCGGATCTACAGAGAAATGCGGACATTGTCCTACCTTGGCTCACGGTAATTTACAGCGAATGCCTTACAACACGTGCAAGGTTGCCTTTATCCCGAAGGGGGATAAGACGTCGCACACCAAGCCTCAGGACTTCAGACCGATAAGTCTTACTTCTTTTTTACTCAAAACTTTAGAAAGGGTAATTGATATTCATCTGAGAATGACCATTCCGAATGAGCTTTTCTCTAAATCACAGCACGCCTACACTAAAGGCAAATCTGTTTAGACGGCACTACATTCTCTAGTGGGCCACATAGGAAAATCTCTTGAGTATAAGGAATTTACTATGGGGGCTTTTCTGGACATAGAAGGTGCTTTCAACTATGTCAACCCCGACTCCATCATCAATGGGATGGTAGCAGTAGGGATTGATAACAATTTATGCCGGTTTGTTAGAAACTTACTAACTTTCAGGGTAGTCAGGGCCTCGATTGGGGATGTCACTGAATATAGGGCAGTCTATCGGGGCACTCCACAGGGAGGTGTTCTGTCACCTCTGTTGTGAAACCTGACCATTAACTCGCTTTTGCTAAGTCTAGAGCGCAGACAGATTATGACTGTCGCGTACGCGGTTGACGTAGCGGTGGCGATATCGGGTAAGCACTTGGATACCATATCTCAGTGTATGGAGTCTGCGCTGACTCTGCTGAGTAGGTGGAGTGTCAGCTGTGGGCTCGGCATCAATCCAGCCAAGACTGAGTTGGTGCTCTTCACTAGGAGGTACAAGACCGATAGCTTTATACACCCAAAGCTTAACGGCACCTCCTTGAAACTTTCTAAAACCGCCAAGTACCTGGGTGTGATTCTGGATAGTAAGCTATCATGGAATCAGAATATACAGGCGAGAGCGGAAAAGGCCTTAGTGGCTATTTATATATGCAAAAGGGCAGTAGGCCTCAAATGGGGTATCAAACCTAAGGGGATCAATTTGATCCTTGAGGCTGTTATTAAACCAGTACTCTTTTACGTGGTGTTGGTATGGTGGAATGCGATGGACAAGCAGGCTCATCGCAGGACCTTTGAGAAAGTCTTTCGGGTCGTAGCGAGACTGATGACAGGAGCACTACGATCTACACCAACGGGAGCAATTTTTGCAATGCTAAATTGGCTCCCGGTTGACATTCTGGCCAGACAATTGGCTCTATTCTCTGCGGTCAGGTTGAATACAGTATGTCCATGGACTAGGACTGACTATGGGCATGCTAGGATTTTAAGAGCGCACTCGGAAATCCATGCCAACATTGACTATTATGTACCAAGACCCTTCTTTGGTGGACTTTTCCGTTCCATTGTCGTTGACAGGGAACAGGTGGACAGACTTTCCTTTCCCTAGGATTTAGTTAGAGTTTTCACTGACGGATCCAAAAGGGGAACAAGAACGGGCAGAGGCTTCTATGTGGAGAACTTCAATGTAAGATCTCCATTCCGGCTCCAAGACGGTTGTACTGTCTTGCAAGCCGAAATCTCTGCTATTACTCGGGCAGCGAGATGGCTAAGGTAAAATAGGATATCGAATGATATCTTCATTGTTACCGATAGCAAAGCAGCCATCTCTGCTATTAGTGGTGTGTATGGTACATCGAAAACTGTGGTCGAATGCCGACTGTCTATGAACGAGATAGCGAGACATTCGAGGGTGACACTGGTTTGGGTGCCGGAACATTCTGGATGTCCAGGCAACCATACTGCGGATGAGATTGCCAGACAGGGTACTGAATTGAACAGTTCAATGATCAGTCACTTTACTGGCATTCCATTATCGCGATGCAAGTTTCTGATTCAAAGCGAATCATACAAACTAGCTCAACTTAGGTGGGAAAGCGTGGCTAACTGTCTCGTGGCAAGGGCCACGTGGCCCCATTATGACTTGCGCAGAACACGCGACCTTCTCAAGTTTGACAAGGCGGGCATGCGTCAAATGGTGACTGTTCTGCCAGGACACTGTAGCTTTGGGACTCATGCGAGAAGAATGGGTCTTACATACAACGACTATTGCCGAAGCTGCAACGATAAAGAGGAGGAGGATCATCCTTCCTCAGGGGTACAGGATGGTTTGAAACGGCGGAGGACATCCCTTAGGAGGTCCTCTGCTTAAGGGCATCACTAAGGGACCGATTTGACGGACCCAAGTGGATTGTCCCGCCTGGAATAACGGCCCTCTAACCTAACCTAACCCTGGAAGGGAAATTTAAATTTTCTTTTTATCAGTGCAACGCTTCATGAGGTATAAAGTAATTAATTTTTTTTTCAAAAATTTCAAATTTTTAACCATTTTGGCTACTTTCATATACTGTTAAATATTGCACTTATCCATCCCTGGATTCGATATGTTATTTTTGAATTTTTGATACCAATTTTGTTCTTCCTAAATTATAAAACAGTTTTAGTTTGCAAAAAAAACAACAACATCAGTTGCCTGTTTGATTACTTTCAGGTATAAAAAAATGCAATTTCCCACCCCTGGAAGCAAAATTTGAATTAAAATTTTTTTTGTCCAATGCAAATCGTCATGACGTATAAAGAGGTTTTGTTAAAGAAAAACTTTAAATTTTTAACAATTTTAGTCACTACATTTGCTACAATATACGGAATAGGCCGAAAAAAATTTTTATTTCCCATCCCAGGAAAAATTTTTTTTATTTTTTTAAATTTTATTAGACCATTGAGGCTTCCCAAAGCACGAAATAGGTTTAATTTACAAACATTAAAAAAATAATTGATTTTTGGTATAAATTTTGCGTCGAGAAATAGGTGTAAGCTTGTTCCGCTGAAGTTGTTACGGGTGGTCACATTAGTCATGTGCTACATATGCAGATTTCATAAGAAGGTACTTTCGCTGCACACTAAGTCTTACCTTATTTTTGCTTTTTATTAAATAGCAGCGGTATTCATTTGCAAATAGCTATGCCGAACGATCTTCTCTCTCAATCGCAGCATGCTTATACTAAAGGTAAGTCTGTGAAAAGTGCACTACATAATCTGGTGGGCTAAATAGAGAAATCCCTTGAGCACAAGAAATTTACTGTGGTAGCCCTTTTGAATGTAGAGGGTACCTTCAGCTACGTCAACTCTGACGACGTCATTAATGAGATTTTGGCGGCAACGGTTGATAATTATATCAGTCGGTTTGTTAGAAATTTGCTAACCTACAGGGTCGCCAGGGCCTCGATTGGGGATGTCACTGAATACAGACCACTCTGTGGGAGAACTCTCCAGGGAGGCACTCTGTAACCGTGTCTTTGGAACCTGACCATTAATTCACTGCTGATAAATATGGAGCGCAGACAAGTTAAGACTGTCGCATAAGCTGACGACATGGTAGTGACGTATCGATCTTTGACAAACACTTGGATACTATATCTCAGTGTATGAAATCCGCACTGACTAGGTTAGATTATGTGGTCCAAGTGTCAGGCGAGCTAAGACTGAGTTGGTGGTCTTTACTAGGAGGTACAAGATTGATTGCTTTGCGCACCAGAAAATAAAAAGTACTCCCTCGAAAACTTCTAACAACGCCAAGTACTTGCGTGTAATCCTGGATAGCAAGCTATCGTGGAATCTAAAGATTCAGAGAGCGAATAAAGCCATAGTGCCCATTTACACATGCAGTTGTTCGTAACTGGGGTATTAACCCCAGGGTGACCAACTAGATTTTTGAAGCTGTAATTAAACAAATATGGGGTATTAGCATGGTAAAAAACGATAGTAAAGTACGGAAGTTTAATATTTTTTTAAAGTTATTAATTTCACAAGGAAAAAGTAGGTGTTTGAAACATAGTGCAAAGAACGGTTTCGGTAAGCAGTAGTGAACGTTATCAGTCCTTGTTCATGGACAGATAATATTCAACCAGGTCGCAGAGAATACAGTCAATTTGACTACAATGACCAGTGGGAGCAAAGTCCCTGTTGGAATAGACAATCATCAGTCTCACTACGAGCAGAAGTAAAAATACTCATCGCATAACTTTTGAAAAAACCTTTCTGCTTGTAGTGAGACTGATGATTGTCTGATGATTGATATTTCAAACACCTACTATTTCCGTGCGAAATTAATAACTTTAAAAAATATATTAAAGTTTTTTAATATATTTTTTAATATATTATTTTATATTAATAACTTTAAAAAATATATTAAAGTTTTTGGAAGCACATTGAGAGGGAAGCCAAAGACAGCAATTTTTGGATAAATCTAAAAAAATAACCCATAGGTGACCAATTAGATGGAAAAAAGTCAATTTATTTCATTATTATTTTTTTAAATTATGTATGAATTTTTATTAGTCGAACTTTCTTATGTAAATTGTTAATTTTTTCAACGGGCTTAAGTTCGAATCTGCATGACTCCAAATGATTTTTTATTATTTTTTTAATAAATGAATTTGTTCAAATTCCATTTATTATTTTTATATTAAGATTGGAATATTAATAATATTCAACTAATATCAACTATTTAACCAATGTTATTAACGAAAATTGAATATGAGAAGTTCCCACATTCATATTTTTAAGTTATTACCTTTTTGGTTAGTACGAAATTCCCCAACCCTGACGATTAATATTACCAATATTCCATGTATCTCTTTCGCTTTTTCCAGAGCCATCGGCTGCTGATAGCTAAAGCTTCTTTGTTATTTATGTTCAAATAATTGAATTTAGTTGTCAATTTACAATGAACAAGTGCGCGTGCCCCCGCAATGTTTTAAATTATGTATGAATTTTTATTAGTCGAACTTTCTTATGTAAATTGTTAATTTTTTCAACGGGCTTAAATTCGAATCCGCATGACTGCAAAAGCGAAAGAGATACATGGAATATTGGGAATATAAGGTGTAGGTAGAAAATAAAGTACCGGTTTATATTCACACACAGAAGCCGTACACAAAGGAGCCGTACAAGTTCGAGAGTCCAAAACATGATAACTCAGATCAGAAACCCATCGAACATAGTCAGAATGTATTGTATCAGTTAACTGCAAATTCATTTTCTAGACACATTTGACTCAAAATATTTATTGAACTAGCGGATAAAATTCGCCTTGTTCGTAGTGGTTTTCTTCGCCCACATTTTCATTTATATCATTGGAACTTAAATGCTCTATAACTTCATGTGAATGGTTTAAAAGCTTATGTTGTTGCATGCGCCTGCTTAAATATTTTGTCGAAATCATTGGTTCGGATGTACCTAAAGCTCTGTTGAAAACATCCAGAAGGTTGTTAGTTCTGCTGTTCTTGCGAGCATGATGCAATCTGTCGAATTTATAAATCTTGTGGCGCTATTCAGCTGCCGATTCGCCAAAAACACCAATTGGCATTATAGTAAATGAACCTGACTTTCGATAAAAAAGTGATATTTTACCAAAATGTTTCAACACGTATGGGAACGTATTTGTACTTTAAAAAAAGTATCAATTTGTTTGAATTGGAGTATCGTTGGCAAAAAAAAACAATGCTATATGTTTGGTTTCGAAATTTTAATTTCGCATTTAAAAAGAAGGTGTTTAAAATATAGTGCTTTGGTGGGATATTCCATTCCATTGTCGGTGACAGGGAACAAGTTTCGAGACTATATTTTTCCGAAGATTCTGTCAAAGTCTACACTGACGGATCCAAAGAAGGAATAACGGTAAGCGAAGATTCCTACGTAGAGAACCTCAATTTAGGTTTCAAGATGGATGCACTATCTTACAAGCCGAAATATCTGTTATTACTCGGTGAGTAAGATGGCTGAGTTACAATAGGATATTGAAAGATATGTATATCCGTAACTGTGGTCGAAAGCTGACCGATAGCGAGGCATTTGAGGGTCACACTTGTATGGGTGCCAGGACACTCGGGATGTCCTGGTATTCATATTACGGACAGCATTGTCAGACAGGGGACTGAATTAAACTACTCCATAGAGTTGTGCTTTTTAGCTCAGTGAGCTGAGCGCTCATTTTAGCTTTACTGAGCTAGTTCATTTAATAACTCAGTATCTCAGTGGCTCAATAGCTCAGTGTCTCAGTTATGATGATACACCAAGGGTGCAATCGCGGATAGAGGGGCGTCATGACCCCCCCTGGGCTAGCTCAGTACTGCTATCTATTTATTCTAAACTCATAGATATGTGGGTGCTGTTGGCTGAAGTAGTAGAACACGAGACTATGAAGCGGAGGGTCGTGAGTTCGAGCCCCAGCTGAGTCATGAAATATTGTGTTTAATTCTTCTGATCAGCATTAGTGCGTGGTTGTGTTAGTTGTTGCCAGCCTGTTTCAATGATGAAGGCATAGTCACTGATCACTGAACATAATTGGCAGCGACTGACACTATCATGTACTAAAAAGCAGAGTAACAGCACCCACCTTCGTCGGCCCTGTAGCAAAAATTAGCCGGCGAAGTAAATGGTTGAAATAGCTACAAAAACAACTGTCTATCTTCTCATCTTTCCTAATCTGTCCCTCAATACTATCCCCTCGTTTTCAGTTCTAGCACAATGCATTGCATATATAGGGGTCATCCCCTGAGTGCTGGTCCAAGATAAAAAAAAAAAAAAAAAAAAAAAATACATATTACATAGGTATTTAAAAAAATATTTTTTAAAATAAATATTGTTTTGATGATGAATAAAAAAAGTTATGCTCAGCAACAAGTATTTTTATCATGAATAAAATACAAAAAGCAAAAATTAGCCCGTATGAACGAGTACAACAAAAGCAAAATTATGTATATACATACATACATAGATAAGTGTTTGATTGCTGTGTATTAAAATAACTTGTGTATTAAACTAAGTCTTCTTTCACACACATCAGGTATACTTGATCAGTTTTTCTTCAAGTTTTTTTCGAACCTGCATTTACGTTCACACACGAATCGTCATGGCAAGTTTTTCTTCATTGCTGAACATACATTTAATATATTACGGATGATAAAACAAAAGAAAATATAAAAACTAACTAGTACCGTCAAGTCTGTACCCCTTTTCACGCTCTTCTAAGAGATCAAGACTTGACGAGTCAAACCTGATGTGTGTGAAAGGGGTCTCACTCCTCTGCTTTGATTTTATTCAACGTCAACCACGGATGGAAAACATGATACAATTGCACTTTTTTTGGTACAATTAGACTTTGTTGGTACCGTGGTACTAACACGACTAATTTGGTACAATTTAAATATCTCAATCAAAAGCTTACACCTAGTTCATAAAAAAGTTTTATGCTTGAAATTTTTTGTTAATTTCTCAGTGAATCAGTTAATAAACATAAAATATTTCTGTGAATTATACGGTTACATAATCAAAGATTCAAGTCAGCACTTCATGAAATTTTCGGATCGTTTCTTACTCCTCTGCTTGTTCTATATATTTATTTTGTCGTGTCTTTTTGAAAATGATTGTTCTTTCGAAAGAAAACGGTTCTTTAGACCCGAATATATATTATGGCTCATTTAAGTAACGGACTTACAATTATTTGCTATTATTTTTCGCAACAGAAACATTTTTCATCGTTAGGCTGCCTTATATTTGATTCAAAAACAATCACTTTGAAAAAGGGTATAATAATTGATTTCCAAATACCGAAAAAGTTTTCAATCAATGTTTCGTTGCCTAAATTTTAAACTACCAGAAATTTTATTATCTTATATTGTATGACTTTTTGAATAAAATTTAATCAACTGATTCCTAGATTTTTTGTATATAATATTTTTTTGTTGCATACTTGTGTAGAGAAGTTTTTGAATTTCTATTTATGGAAATATAAAAAATGGTACCGTCATGGTATGAAAAGTACATTTTATTTAGTTAATTGGTACAAAATCAAAATAGCCCTTTTCCATCCCTGAAGTCAACTATTGTTTGCATAAACACTTGAATAAAACATGTTCGATTACCAGACGGAACGATGCGTTCGCCGATATGATACTGTTTTCATTCAACAATCTCTTTTACTGCGTTGTCAAAAGAGAATAAAAACGTTCATGTATGATGTAAGTAAAAGATGTTCGATCTCGAGTCGTCTGACACATATGTACTTATATGAAGCGTTCAGCACTACTTTGTATCGTTCTATTAGAAACATAAAAAAATCATTTATGTACATGTATATGAAATGTACACAGGTTCACCTGTTTATTGTGCGGATCATTTAAATTTTAAAATACAGTCGAATCCGCTTTAGCGCAACACGCCTTACTGAAAAAATCGGATTACTGAAAGCGATGCAAGTCCCCGCACTGATTTTAAACGCAGCTAGTCTTATTCACTTCGCTTTAGCGAAACATCGCTTTTTGAAAATATCGTATTACTGAAAACCAAAAGCTAGCCCACAACTACGTTTTGTATGAAACTTACTTCGCTTTATTGAAAAAATAAACAATAACAAATTTATTTAGTAGAAATCGATTGCATAACTTAAGACTGAAAAAATTGTGCATTTTTTGTCCGTTAAAAAATTAATTTTTTTTTTTTTAAATAACGAACACAACCCGCGAAGCGATTTGCTTGTCTGCGGTAAACACCCAGAGTCTCCGGTGGGAATCGAACCCACGACCATTGGACTGACAGGCTAGCATTGTTACCCATCAGCCACAGAGGCACTCATACATGGAAAAATGTATTTGTCCTTTTCGCTCTTACGAACTTTATTGTATTTCCAGTAAAGCGGAGTCGACTGTAAAGCTAAACAGTTTTTAATCGAATTTCAGTGATATTAGTAGCTTAGTCAAGTGTTTTTGAATACAAAACCGTAAAAAGTACATTGTTTTTGCATTAAGTACAGTACAATCTCGATAATCCGGACACCATAAATCCTGAGCATGTCCTTATTACTGGAGTGTCCGGATTACAGTTGTTAATTTTTTTACCTTCATACGTACATAATGCAAATAATGAAAGCTAAATCAATTTTATATTTATTTATCAAATTTTTTATTAAAAACTGAATATACATAGTTCAATAAATGTTACATTTATATGTAGTACATGAAACTTTAACCACAGTTTTGAAAAGTTAAAAACCTCTTATCTTATGCATATACTTCCGAAAACCATCTGAGAATTCACAACTTGTAAATTACAAACTATTTTCAAAAATAACAACAGAACAAGAACATAGGCTTGCAACTCATACAAAAAAAAGTCTACTGACGATTTGGTAAAGCACCAATGAAATGCATATAGACATTGCTTAACCACCAACAAATAAATTTCATTTATATATAGTAGTATTATGACAACAATGTGTCAAATAAGAAGATTTCATAACAGTTTAATGTAGATTTTATTTTTCATTTTGCCTTATAAATACTTTTCTTGTTATCCAATGGATTTCTGATTGTATAAAGGTGTAGAAAAATAAAATAGATTCATATCGAACATACTATATATATATATATAGTAGCCGCTCGGTTATATGAACATACAGAATAGTGAACATCCAGAATAGTGAACAACAAAATTTAAACACATGGGGTTCTAAAGAGTGAACACAGCCTATCTCTATAATGTGAACAGCTTTCAACCGTGAATTGTTTTTAAATGTTTGTCTTATTGGAAGTATTCTTCCCCTAAATAAGTGAAAAACCTCAAACTGTTGCTTTTGTTAATGTTTTGAGTGTTGAGTTGTTGTGTGATTATCTTACATATTAAAAATCGGTTCTTCCCCGAGATAAGCGTGTGCGTACGAATACAAAAAGGGTTTTTGAAGTCTTTATTGTTTGTTACATAGTGCATCGAACATGAAGCGCAAGACGTTAGCGTTATCTGAAAAAAGTGACATTTTGGATAAAGGTGCAAGCGTTACTTCTCTTGCACACAGATATGAAGTGGCCAAGTCAACAATTTGTGCTATTAAGAAAAATATATATCCGATTTTGGAAGTGACTGCAAAAAGTAAAGGAAAAATTAAAAGGAGAACATTTAGAGAAGCTGAAATGTCGTTGGAGGAGGCGAAGCTATATCATTGGTTCAATCAACAAAAGCAAAATATTTAAACGACCAATTTAAGCGACGATTTGGTATACGGTTTTTATAGATATCCGGTGAAAAATTATCGTCCAATCCGGAGTTTGTAGAACCTTTTAAAAAAGAACTCCATTCTTTAATAGTAGAACACAATTTAATGCATGATGAAATTTACAAAGCGGACGAAACTGCCCTCTTTTGGAAACTGCTTCCAGACAAAACATACGTTTTAAGAAGTGAAAAAAGTGCACCTGGAAGAAAAACCAAAAAAGCACGTATTACATTCCTGCCCTGTACATATGCTTCTGGTGATAGGGAAGGCAAAACGGAGGCAATCGAAGCATTCAATAATGTTATTGCTTGGAGTAAAAGTATTATATCTGATATTAATGATATTTTGGTATTGCGCAAATCAGGGACAAGGCAAAATCTCTTGAAGCAAAACAAGTACAAAAAAATATAAACGACTTTTTTCATGTGCATTAATTATTAAAAAACATTAAAAATAAAAACTTAATTTAATAAAAGTCATATGAATTACATATTTATTATTCTCTCGATTTAGTGAACTTCTCCATTTAGTGAACAGGCTCTGTTTGAATTAGTTCATATAACCGAGCGACTACTGTATATATATATATATATATATATATATATATATATATATATATATATATGTATATATATATATATATATTGTTACAAAGTTTAAAAATAGATTCAAATATAACGACAATATGGCTATATGTACTTGGCAGCACTATCAAACTCATCTCTAGATGTCAAAATGTTACAACCCTGGTCAACACCATGCAGATAATATTTGAATTAACGGAAATGGAATATTCCGGATACATCGTTGAGAATATACAAGATCATTCGAGGCTGTGCAATAATAAGTGTAAACAACAATAACGAAAAACCTAGTAACATCAATGCTAAGAGATGATGATGTTATTCTTAATGATCTTGTACGCAAGTATTCGCTGCTAATAAAAAACTAAACATGTACATCAATATACACAGCAACATACACACAAATATACACAGCAACATGCCCACATAGCACAAGAAGAAACAAAACTACACAACACACAGAGCACTCATACATACAACCACACATAGTTACAATAAACAAAACACAAGACAGCATTGTCATATATACAAACACACGTATATAGCTACATGTTAAGTAAAGCACAACCAACAACAACCATGACCAGATGCTTCGCGAAGTTACCAGACGACGTCATTTTGCTATATAAAGTCGCTGCCAGTGAACAGCAGGATGAGTGTGATTTCAAATCTAGACGTGTTAACATCGCTAAGTGTTTAGTAGTACAAATACTCGTGTTAATTAAGTAATAAATAAAGTGTTGCCGCATTATATTTCTAAAATTAATTGTCTGTTTTTAATTTGATGCAATTAAACGAATCCTTGAAGGATAAGTAAAAAGCGTTTTTACGAAAAGGTCTAAAAACGTAACAATTGGTGTCAGAAGTGGGATTGCAAAAATAATTAAAAAGGACATTGCAATATAAGGAAAAAAGGACATTAAAAAAAAATAATAATTATGAAATTTGATGAACTGAAAGTTGAACAGCTAAAAAAGGAGCTTAGTAAGCGGGAATTACCAACAGCAGGTAACAAGGCTGAACTGCAGAAGAGGCTGATAGATGAGTTTAAGAATCGCGGCATCGACATCGGGACATACGAGTTTGAGGACAAAGACGATGTAGAGGTATGTCCTCCTGCTACGAGCAGCAGCATGGACATAAATTCAATGTTCGCTGCTATGATGATTCAGATAAAAGGAATCAATGATGCACAAACTGCATCAAAAATCAGCAGCGACAAACTTGTAGCCGAAATAACTCAAATAAAACAGAACTCGGAAATCAGCACTGAAAAGCTTGTAGCCGAAATAACTCAAATAAAACAGAACTCGGAAATCAGCACTGGAAAGCTTGTAGCAGAAATACAGGAGTCAAATAGAGCCACGAACGAGACTCTGGTAGAGGTTTCTGAGGCCATTAATAGGAGGGTGGATTCTATTGAGAATAAATTCTCAGAGCTGGCAGATAGAGTCCAACATTTAGAAAGCGGTGGCCTGGAACAGCATGCAAAAGAGTTCGAAGAAAAATTGCATGCTCTAGAGGACAAAGTGCATAACCTTGAGTGTAGTGGCGGGCCAGTACGTGCAGTTGCGGAGGTTTCTGCGCGAATAAAAGCGCCATGCTTTGACGGCAGCGTACCATTGAGCATCTTTAGATTCCAGTTCGAGACGGTCGCTAGTAGAAATGGATGGGATGCTGAAGAAAAGGCCATAGAGTTGATTTTGTCCTTAAAGGGTACAGCCGCAGAGGTTCTTGAGACCGTGCCAGTAAGCAGCAGAAGCAACTATAATGAAATAATGGCAGCATTGCAGCGCAAGTATGGTGGTGAGCACAAGCGCGATTTATACAGAATGGAATTGCGATGTAGAGTTCAGAAGCCTAACGAGTCTCTACAAGATTTCGCAATGGAAATCGAGCGTTTAGTGCAGCTCACATATCCAGGCGAGAGTCACCCGTTCCTGGACCACTTTAAAACTGAGGCGTTCGTTAATGGCATTCGCGACTCTGATGTCAAACTAGCTGTGTGCGCAACGCAGAAATCCACTTTCGCTGAGACTGTTTCATTTGCGCTGGCACAAGAGACTGCAAGGATGGTTTTCAAGCCACAGATATGTAAGGTGCGGAATGTGGATGTTTTGTCCGAGAATGATAATAACCTGGTCGCTAGTGTTAAGGAGGCAATGCGACAACTGTTGGCGGAAAGTGCTACCAAAGAAAAGCCTAAATGCTTTAACTGCGGAAAAATCGGTCATTTTCAGCGCAACTGCAAAGCACCAAGAAAAAGAGGTAGATCTGTTTCGCCACCAAGAAACAGCAAACGGGTGAACCAAACAACAGCACAAGAGTCCCCGTTAAACTAAAACGAGCTAGCGCTAAGGGGCAAGAGCTAGCTCCCACAAACGAGGGCCCCACAATCTCCATATCAGTTATGCAGCAGAAAAATAGCAATCTTACTGCGTCTGGACACATCAACGGGGAAAAGCACGTACTTACCATAGACACAGGGGCGTCGCAGTCAATAATAAGGCCCGATATAGTAAAGGGGAAATGCGATCGTTTAAGCAATATACGGCTACGTACAGCTACTGGAGAGCCTGCCACTGTCTATGGTAAGATTGAAGTGAAGGTGACTATAGCCAACATCAGCGTGAGGCATGTGTTTATTGTTGCCGATATTGTCGATGAGGTAATTATTGGAGCCGATTTTATGATTAATCATGGCATTAATCTACATATGGGGCAACAGCTGATGATTTGGCGTAATGTGGAAATACCCCTTGATGTTGGGTATGACAGCAAGCCGCAAGTAAGAAAAGTATTTGCTATTGAGAGTCAGACGTTACCGCCGCAGTCTGAAACAGTTATATGGGCGCGTATGGAGGGAGATTGTGAGGACAATCGGTTGTGGGTTGTAGAACCAGCAGATCTAAAGAGAGAGCTTATAACAGCAAAAGCTCTAGTAAAAACTAGTAAAGGAGGAATATTCCCTATAAGAGTACTTAACTTGGCAGACCATGAAAAATTCATCAAAGAAAATTGCGAGATTGGCCAGTGTACCCCAGCAGAGGCAATAATAAACTGTGAGAGGAAGATAGAGCCTACCAATTTGTCCGCCAAAGAACGTGAACAATTTGAGGAATACGTAGGAAAATGGGTAGCAGGACTGTCAGCGACAGATAGAAATAAAGCCAAACAGTTGTTAAAAAGGCATGCCAGTATCTTCGCCATGGGAAACCAAAGTCAGGGTAGAACTGCATTGGTTAAACATGAAATAAACACAGGCGAAGCTAGGCCGATTAAACAGCCACCCAGAAGTGTACCCCTAGCAAAGCGAGATGAAGTCAAAGAGCTTGTAAGAGAAATGGAGCGTGAAGGCGTAATTGAGCCATCTTCTGGTCCTTGGAGTTCGCCAGTAGTCTTAGTTAAAAAGAAAGATGGCAGTACTAGATTCTGCGTAGACTACAGGAAGCTCAACGACATAACCAAGAAGGACAGCTATCCGCTCCCCAGAATCGATGACACTTTGGACACGCTAGCTGGTACGAGATGGTTCTCTACGCTAGACTTGCGAAGCGGATATTGGCAAGTGGAGATTGCAGAGAAAGACAAGGAGAAAACTGCCTTCAGCGTCGGTAACGGATTATGGCAGTTCAAAGTTATGCCATTTGGTCTCTGCAATGCTCCGGCCACATTTGAACGCCTAATGGAGAAGGTACTGAAAGGACTCCACTGGAAGACATGCTTGGTATATCTGGATGACATAATCGTGATGGGGAAAACTTTTGATGAACACCTCAAAAACATGGCAGAAGTTCTTCAACGGATATCATCAGCTGGATTGAAACTCAGCCTGAAGAAATGTGCATTGTTCCAGAAAGAAGTGAAGTATTTGGGGCATCGTGTTACAGCAGACGGAATCTCAACAGATGAAGATAAAATACAAGCAGTAAGGGACTGGCATCAACCTAAAAATCTTCATGAATTGCGCAGCTTTTTGGGCCTTTGTACATACTACAGACGCTTTGTGCCAAATTTTGCCAGTGTAGCTGCAAGCCTGCATGAGCTGACAAAGAAGTCGAGACCATACCATTGGGGTGAGCCACAGGAAAAGGCATTCCAAAAACTTAAAGGATTATTGTGTACGTCACCAGTACTAGCGTATCCCATACCTGGAGCAAAATTTGTGCTGGATACTGATGCGAGCGGCTATGGCATAGGGGGCGTGCTGTCCCAAGTAGTTAATGGCACTGAGAAAGTCATAGGATACTATAGCCGTGTACTCTCAAAACCTGAGAGGAACTACTGTGTGACACGACGTGAGCTTCTGGCAGTATTGGAATGCATTAAACATTACCATAAGTACCTGTATGGTCAACACTTTACATTAAGGACTGACCATTCTGCACTGAGATGGTTATTGCAGTTTAAAAATCCTGAAGGGCAACTGGCAAGATGGATTGAGCGCCTGCAGAGCTACGACTTCAGTATTGAGCATAGAAGGGGCACAAAACATAACAATGCGGATGCTCTTTCGAGAAGACCCTGCTGTTTAGAGTGTAAACATTGCGTTAGAACCGAACAAAAGGAAGGCGTTGTTGATGTTCGGCTAATGCACATCGAGTCTGATGAAGACTGGTCAGCGGCACAGAGGGACGACAGTATACTGGGAAAAATTATAGCAGCCAAAGAGGAGGACAGAAGACCGTCCCGGAATGAAATTTCGGCTGAAAGCTCACTCGCCAAATCTTATTGGGCTCAGTGGAACAGCCTAAAGGTAATAAATGGGTGCCTATACCGCGTATGGGAAAGTGTAGATGGCAAAACAACTTCAAATTTAATAGTTGTGCCATGCTCCAAGATAAGTAAAGTTTTGCAAGAATTTCACAATGGACCTAGTGGCGGTCATCTTGGAGTAACAAAAACACTTGAGAAGCTGAAGCAGCGTTTTTATTGGGTTGGATGTCAACAAGCCGTAGCCGACTGGATAGCAAACTGCCCACAGTGCATAGCAGCCAAAGGCCCAGTAAGAAGAAGCCGGGGACAGCTACAGCAATACAACTCAGGAGCACCATTCGAGCGGATCGCAATGGATGTAGCAGGTCCTTTTCCCGTCACTGAAGCCGGAAATCGTTATGTTCTTGTGGTAATGGACTATTTCAGTAAATGGCCAGAGGTATATGCTATACCTAACCAAGAAGCAAAGACAGTTGTAAATGCATTCGTCAACAACTGGGTATGTCGCTATGGTGTCCCAATAGAATTACATTCCGACCAAGGAAGGAATTTCGAGTCTGCCATATTCAGGGAAATGTGCGAATTATATGGGATAAAGAAAACCAGAACAACGCCGTTGCATCCACAGTCTGATGGCATGGTAGAGAGGTTCAATCGCACCTTAGAAGAGTACCTGCGAAAAGTGGTAAGCAACCATCAGAGGGATTGGGACGAGCACATTCCCAAATTTTTGATGGCATATAGGTCAGCTGTACACGACTCCACATCGAGAACGCCAGCTAAAATTATCTTCGGGACGGAATTAAAACTGCCTGGTGACTTGGAATTTGGTGTTAAGCCAGCGGTAGAAGAAGGAGCCACTACGTCCCAAGAGCAGGAGAACTTAAACGAGCTGCATGATTTCGTGCGTAATAGAATCAAGATGGTCAGTGACAAGATGAAGGCTAGATATGACCGCGCAGCAAATTCAGAGGGATTTATGGAAGGTCAATTAGTTCTACTTTATAACCCACAACGGAAGAAAGGATTGTCCCCAAAATTACAGACTCACTGGGATGGCCCGTATAAAGTGATTAAGAGAGTGAATGACGTTGTGTACCGGATACAGAAGCACAATAGCCCAAGGTCGAAAATGAAGATAGTACATCTCGAACGATTGGCGCACTATGGAAGAGGTGATTGTATGCCTATTCGGGTCGAACAGGCTTAAATGGGCGGCAGTGTTACAAAGTTTAAAAATAGATTCAAATATAACGACAATATGGCTATATGTACTTGGCAGCACTATCAAACTCATCTCTAGATGTCAAAATGTTACAACCCTGGTCAACACCATGCAGATAATATTTGAATTAACGGAAATGGAATATTCCGGATACATCGTTGAGAATATACAAGATCATTCGAGGCTGTGCAATAATAAGTGTAAACAACAATAACGAAAAACCTAGTAACATCAATGCTAAGAGATGATGATGTTATTCTTAATGATCTTGTACGCAAGTATTCGCTGCTAATAAAAAACTAAACATGTACATCAATATACACAGCAACATACACACAAATATACACAGCAACATGCCCACATAGCACAAGAAGAAACAAAACTACACAACACACAGAGCACTCATACATACAACCACACATAGTTACAATAAACAAAACACAAGACAGCATTGTCATATATACAAACACACGTATATAGCTACATGTTAAGTAAAGCACAACCAACAACAACCATGACCAGATGCTTCGCGAAGTTACCAGACGACGTCATTTTGCTATATAAAGTCGCTGCCAGTGAACAGCAGGATGAGTGTGATTTCAAATCTAGACGTGTTAACATCGCTAAGTGTTTAGTAGTACAAATACTCGTGTTAATTAAGTAATAAATAAAGTGTTGCCGCATTATATTTCTAAAATTAATTGTCTGTTTTTAATTTGATGCAATTAAACGAATCCTTGAAGGATAAGTAAAAAGCGTTTTTACGAAAAGGTCTAAAAACGTAACAATATATATATATATATATATATATATATATATATATATATATATATATATATATATATAGTTGTTTGCTTTTATTGACCTTTTCTTATATATGTATTTTAGAATGATTGAGCTCGAGGTCGTTTTTGTAAAAATCGTTATAATTTTTCTATTTTATTCGATATTTCGTCAACAATTTGTTGACATCATCAGGAATAACAATCGAAAATTAAAATTTTCTGTATAAATTGGTTTTGAAATATGAAAAATTTTTTTTTCGAATATATCTGTTTTAAAAAATATTAACATAAAAACATATATGCTCCAATTGAAAAATAGGAAAATTCAGTCTAACTCAGGTGGAATAAATACCCTGGAGCAAAACGCCTTTGGGCAGAGTTCGAAGACACCGAGGTCCCCTGTGAAGAATCGAGGGGTAAATCAATCCGTACAGGATACGGAAAGTTCAGTACCTCCCGTAAACGATGTATCTCGTGGACGGATCGGCTCAGGATCGGAACCACTACCTAGACGGGCTAGTGATATTTTCGATCAACTTGGAGATCAGATTAAGAGTCTGGTCGATATGTTAGAAGAAGGGAAGAGGAGATCAATCCACCATCCAATGAGAGATGCCATAGACTCTATAAGATCTCTATATGATCAGTATGCAGGTGAGTTGCGGATTAAAGTGGCCAGGGAGAATCATTACACCAATTCCGCTGCACAAACATCGCCCTGGATGAAGAAACAGAAGACGAAGAGAGCACAGGAAGAACCGGCCGAATTACCTGAACCTAAGAGAAGAGCTCTGAAAGCTACAGCTTTGACATCGCTGAGGCAACTTCGCAGGGAAGAGCGGAAAGGATAACACAACCTATGCTGACATTTTGAAAAAGGTAAAAACGGACCCCAACCTTAGCGAGCTTGGTGAAAATGTCTCGAAAAATAGAAGGACTATCAAAGGCGGCCTACTTCTCCAACTTCGCTCAAACAGTGACCACACGGAGCGATTTAGGGGAGCCATTGGTGAACTCTTAGGAGAAAAAGTATCAGTCCGCACTCTAAAAGAGAGGAAGACTATAACAATTAGGGATATAGATGAAGTTACAGAGAAGGAAGATGTATATGAGGCTCTGCTTAACTTACCATGTCTTCAGGGTGCGGATAAGCTCGACATTCTTAGCCTTAGGAGGTCATATGGCGGGACACAGACCGCCAGTTTGAGCCTAAATGCTGACTCTGCTGCTGCTCTAATAAAAGAGGGCAGGATAAAGATTGGCTTGGTAATATGCAGGATACGTGAGAAGAAAACTCCGACAAAATCTTACCGATGTCTACAGTTCGGACATATAGCTCGTCAATGCGAAAGTGAGATTGACCGCTCCGGAACGTGCCTAAAATGTGGGCTAGAGGGACACGTGGTCAAGGACTGCCGCCAGGAACCACTTTGTATGTTCTGCAAAGACGGCAACCCACAGCTCGCTAATCATGTCGCAGGTAGTGGAAGGTGTCCGTTGTTCCGGAAAGCCCTTATTATGCGCCCAAGAAAATGAAAATAATACAGATAAATCTGAACCACTGTGAGGCTGCCCAGGATCTTTTAGCCCAGAGAGTCCTAGAAGAGAACGTCGATGTCGCAATCATAAGCGAGCCATATAGAGTACCGAAGAATAGCACCTGGATCGCCGATGAGTCAACAACGGCAGCTATTTGGACTTGTGGCTCATTACCTTTCCAACAGACCCATACATTGGATAAAGGTTTCGTAATGGCGAAGATAAAGGGAACTTTCTTGTACAGTTGCTATGCTCTTCCAAGGTGGTCCCTTGACGAATTTGAGAATATGCTAGAGAGCCTAGTTGCGAATGCACACTTAAATTCACCGATCATCATATGCGGCGATTTTAATGCCTGGGCGATGGAATGGGGCAGTAGGTGGACTAACGCAAGAGGTCGCAGTATCTTAGAAGCTTTCGCATCCCTGCGGGTCACGTTGTTAAATGATGGACAGAGGAGTACTTTTAGGAGATCAGATACCAGTTCTACGATAGATATATCGTTTGCCAGTGACAGCTTTGTTTCGCGGACCGTGTGGAGGCTCACCGAAGACTTCACAAATAGCGTTCACTGGACCTAAATGGAAGGACTCATGCTTTGATGGTGACACGTTTAAACTGCTACTGTCTAGCTTTACCGCAACCGAGCACTTAGTAGATGATAGGGTGCAAAGCGTATACGAAATGCTCTACACTGCCTGCGATGCCGCTATGCCTCGAAGATATACACTTCGAGGACGGTCTCCCTGTTATTGGTGGAATGATGAAATAAGAGAGTTACGATCAGCATGCCTTAGAGCAAGAAGAAGGGCCCAACGTAGCAGAGGAAGATCATCATGGGAAGATTATCAAGTTAGATATCAAGATCTACGCACCCAATTTAGGAAAGCCATAAAGAGAAGTAAGAAACTATCCTTCCAACGAATATGCCAAGAGGCTAACATTAACTCTTTTGGAACGGCATACAAGGTAGTTTTCAAAAACATCGGAGCGCAGAAACAGCCCAGATTGGGATGCCCAAATCTGCTTCGGAAGATTATTTGCACCCTGTTTCCACAAGGTCAACCGTATACGATTATAAGGACGGAGAAGGCGGCGACTAACACAATCCCAGAGATCACACAAGGGGAGTTGCTTGCGGCATGCGCTAAAATTGGTGATAGAAAAACGCCTGGGCCAGATGGAATCCCGAACAAAGCGCTCAAGTTGGCTATTCAACATAGGCCGGACATATTTGCCACCATGTTCCAGAAATGCCTAGTCGAGGGTATTTTCCCTCGGAGTTGGAAGGTGCAGAAACTGGTACTTATCCCGAAACCCGGCAAGCTTCCGGGTAAGCCATCTTCGTATCGCCCAATCTGTCTCCTTGACACAATGGGTAAAGTTCTCGAGCGAATTATATACAATAGACTTCTAGCTTGCGCTGAAGCTAGAGGAGCTCTCTCCGACCTGCAGTACGGATTTAGGAATGGCCGTCCCACTGTAGATGCGATTAGGAAAATAGTAGACATAGCAGAAGACGCAATAGAAGGCGGAAGATGGAGATTTGGTTCCAAGGAATACTGCTCGGTGGTCACCTTGGATATTCAAAACGCATTTAATTCCGTGAATTGGGGGAATATTGCCATGGCCCTTTTCATTATGGGTACGCCATCGTACCTAATGAATTTGGTAAACGACTACTTTCGGGATCGGAAAGTTTTATATCTGACCGATGATGGCGAAGAAGAATATACAGTCACTCCAGGTGTACCGCAAGGTTCTATTCTTGGCCCTCTGCTCTGGAACATAATGTATGATGGAATACTGCGACTATCCTTACCGGATAAGACTTCCATTATTGGCTTTGCGGACGACATTGCCATAGTCTCAGTGGCAAAAACCGTGGAGGAGGTGAAGGCAAATGCGGCAGTCGAAAGGATTGAATCGTGGCTTAATGGGACTGGGTTGACACTAGCTGCCCATAAAACAGAAGCTGTCTTAATAAGTAGCAGAAAAACGGTGGAAAAGATGACTATAACAGTTGGCGATGCAAGAATAGAATCGAAAAGGGCCATAAAATACCTAGGCGTAATGATCGATGACAGGCTAAATTTCAAGGAACATGTAAGGTTCATTGTCAAAAAGGCATCCGGCGCACAAGCAGCTCTGGCAAGAATAATGCCAAATACTGGAGGACCAACATCATTTAAAAGAAGGCTAATATCGTCGGTTGTGACCTCGATAATAATATATGCCTGTCCAGTATGGTCGGTAGCACTTTCCGAGGAGACGACAAGAAGAAAATTGTCTTCGGTGTACCGTCTAAGTGCAATAAGACAAATAAGTGGTTTCAGGACAATATCCGATGACGCAGCAATGGTATTGGCAAGAGCAATACCTATAGATATACTGGCGGATGAAATGAGGCGAATCTACTTCCGTCGTCTTGAGAATCCAGGGCAAATTTCTACAATAAGGAGAGAGGAAAGGAGTGTTTCTATCTGCAGATGGCAGTCTAGATGGGAATGTAGTTCGAAAGGCAGATGGACTTATTATCTTCTGCCCATAATAATTCCCTGGCTAGAGGCGAAACACTGCGAGCCAAACTTTTATATGACGCAGTTCTTGAGTGGACATGGTTGTTTTAGGAAATATCTGCAAAAATTTGGGCACGATAGATCCCCAACATGCCCAAATTGTGTTGACGAAGATGAGGACGCTCAGCACGTTTTATTTTGCTGCCCGAGATTTAGGGGTCCTTGGGAGTTGAATATTACTCCCCGTCAGCTTATAGACGAGATTTTGGGTTCCGAAGCTAAATGGAACGAGTGCAACCGCCATATATCTGTAGTTATGCAGGAACTACGAAGGCTGGAAAGACAGAGATCGAACGAGCGTTCGTAAGATGAAGCGAAATCGCTAACCAGCCCTCCGCGAAGTAATACCTAGCGGCAGTCCCGCGGAGGGAGAGTGGTCGAAGGAAACAGGGGGTGGGTTTAGTACGTAGGCACCAGTCATGGTGAATCGTGCATGCTTATGATGGAACATAAGTATCTTTTGAAGATTACCACCTCCGGTTCCATACAAAAAAAAACACATAGAGAGATACAAACACATATGCATGTACATACACTTATGCACATACACACACATATATGTATATGAATACATATATATAAATAACTAACATAATTACAAATTAATATATTAACATACATACAAATTTACATACATATGTATATAACTAAACATTTACAATATTTAAACTATTCAATCAACATTACAACAAGGATAAGAATTGATTACAGTATAGTGTATATAAATAACATATAAAAATAATGACATGATATAAATATATATACATATGTGCATGCATACACACACATATATATATATATACATATACACATTTACATGTATACACGCATACACACACATACATACATACACATAAATATATACATACATACATAGGAATAAATTCTTTAACCAATTAACATAAATAAACAAAATTTGTTTTTTTTTGTTTTTGGTTTTTTTTTTTTATAAAAAATTCAAATTTTATTAACTAAATACCTATAGTTCTGTGCTAATTTTTCTGTGTCTGCCTTAAAATTTATTCTTTGTGATAAAGGTGTGCGAATTATTTCTAACATTTCTAACATTAAGCGCCGATTATAATTGCTATCTGTGTTTAATATTGAAACATTTTCAAAATCTGCAAAATGATATAATTCAGAACTATGAGAACATAAAGCAGTTTTATGTGAATTCATGTGTCTATATTTTTGATCTGACTTATGACCTGTTATCCTAATCTTTAATTTATTTTTAGTTGTACCAATATATATCTTATTACAATTTTCCTGACTATTCCCCTTGCAAGGTATTTTATAAATTACATTAGACCTATCCCACTTATCAATCTTATCTTTTGTTTTGCTAAATAGTCTTTTCATTGTATTATATGTCTTGTGAGCTATTCTATATTTCTCTGTATCGTAAATTAAAAAAAAAAATCTAAAATTTACGATGCAGAGAAATATAGAATAGCTCACAAGACATATAATACAATGAAAAGACTATTTAGCAAAACAAAAGATAAGATTGATAAGTGGGATGGGTCTAATGTAATTTATAAAATACCTTGCAAGGTGAATAGTCAGGAAAATTGTAATAAGATATATATTGGTACAACTAAAAATAAATTAAAGACTAGGATAACAGGTCATAAGTCAGATCAAAAATATAGACACATGAATTCACAAAAAACTGCTTTATGTTCTCATAGTTCTGAATTATATCATTTTGCAGATTTTGAAAATGTTTCAATATTAAACACAGATAACAATTATAATCGGCGCTTAATGTTAGAAATGTTAGAAATAATTCGTACACCTTTATCACAAAGAATAAATTTTAAGGCAGACACAGAAAAATTAGCACAGAACTATAGGTATTTAGTTAGTAAAATTTTAATTTTTTATAAAAAAAAAAAACCAAAAACAAAAAAAAACAAATTTTGTTTATTTATGTTAATTGGTTAAAGAATTTATTCCTATGTATGTATGTATATATTTATGTGTATGTATGTATGTGTGTGTATGCGTGTATACATGTAAATGTGTATATGTATATATATATATATGTGTGTGTATGCATGCACATATGTATATATATTTATATCATGTCATTATTTTTATATGTTATTTATATACACTATACTGTAATCAATTCTTATCCTTGTTGTAATTTTGATTGAATAGTTTAAATATTGTAAATGTTTAGTTATATACATATGTATGTAAATTTGTATGTATGTTAATATATTAATTTGTAATTATATTAGTTATTTATATATATGTATTCATATGTATGTGTGTGTATGTGCATATGTGTATGTACATGCATATCTGTTTGTATCTCTCTATGTGTGTGTATATATGTTTGTATATAGTTGTGTATGTTCATGTATGCATATATGTATACGTTCATGTATGTATTGATGTATACATGTATAAATATATACAAGCCTGTATATATGCTTTTGTTTTTATGTTAATATTTTTGAAAACAGATATATTCGAAAATTTTTTTTTTCATATTTCAAAACCAATTTATACAGAAAATTTTATTTTCGATTGTTATTCCTGATGATGTCAACAAATTGTTGACGAAATATCGAATAAAATAGAAAAATTATAACGATTTTTACAAAAACGACCTCGAGCTCAATCATTCTAAATATATATATATATATATATATATATATATATATATATATCTATATATATATATAAATATACATATACATATATATACATATATATATATATATATATATATATATATATATATATATATATATATATATATATATATATATTAGGGTGACAGCCAAAATTTTTTCGCGAATTTTAAAGCTTTTTCAACGGAATATTGTGCCAATAGGTCCAAAAGTTTTATGACGAAAATTTGAGCCAAATCGGACAACGTTTTCTGGACGCGCATCCAGGTCAAAGGTCAGGTATTTTCATTTTTACAATATATACGAAATAAATTTTTTGAACTCTTTTATTTTTTTTCAATATTTAATGAAAAAATGTGGATTTATATATTTTCGTGAAAAAAATAGTAAAAAGAACTTTTTTGGTAATTAATCTTTCCTTTATGTTAGGAAATTAATAGATGCTTTTATTCAAAAACGTTAACTACAAAAACACATTTGTTTGTTTGTATTTAATCACGCCATCTACATGTCAAAAATTTTAAAATTGGTAATTTCCTAGAGAACAACCATTATTTTTAACGGATTCTAATGATAAATTTCAAGGCCTACTAGATTTTTAAAATACGACTGAATTATGTATTTCCCCAAAAATTATATAAATTGCATTCAGTCGTGTGAATTACTTGCGTAAAGTGCTTTTGGTTAGAGATTTTTTGTGAATTTGGTAAAAATATATAACAATGCCCTCGTTAAGGGAAGACATATTTTTAATAGGCTATTCAAAACACCAAATAGTTGGTTCTAAACTTCCCTCGAAGGGCGACTGCCTCAAAGTTTTTTTTCATAATATGAGGACAACGAAATTAACTGCAAAAGATAGTGCTGATCTTGTGGTAAGAGAGTGTATAATTTTTTGGGAAAAGGCCCGTATTCCTGTTCACGATTTGCACTGGTGTACAAAAAAAATGTTGCGTCTGTATGAGGAATGGAAAGATTTAAAAAAAATATATCTAGAGTGTCCGACATTCATAAAAACAGAAGAAAACTGTGGAGCGATAATTTAGGCGATCTCTTCGATATTGCTCGTACCGATGCGCTGGAACTAATAGATTTAGAAGAAGACAAGCAATTTTTAATTAAACAAAGAATGAAAGGTCGCGAAGGTTGTATGTTGGGAGTCGACTGTAACCTAAAAAAATAAGAGGAAAGAAAAAGAAATCGCAAAAAACAAGAAGAGTTGCGTAAAAAATTAAGTGACGAATTACCATCAACTTCATCAGGTAAAAATTTAATTAAATGTTAAATAACGTTGTTTTAAATTTTTGTTGGAAGTACTGAACTGTGACAAAATTTATTTCAGCCTGCAATATGACTGAATTTTCCGCGTCTGAAGATGCTGCAACATCAGAGGAAGAATATTCTGAATGTTCGATTGAGGCAAAACGTTTTCGCAGTACTTCTTGTACGAAAAAGCAAAGTGTCTTAACGTCAAGACTAGCTGCAGTTTTCGACAAGTTAAAAATAAGTCAGAGAGATGCTGTACACTTATTGGTTGCAGTTATTGACGCCGTCGGACTTAATACATCCGATTATATTTTAAATCGAACCTCCATAAGTCGGGAAAGAGCGCAATTAAGATTAACGCAAAGTGAAAAAATTATAGAAAAGTTTACTGCAAGTGATCAACCTTTGACCATCCATTGGAACACTAAACTGTTATCGACAATAACAGGAAAATCAGAAGACCGTTTGGCTATAATTGCTACGGCTCCAGGCCTAGAGCAAATTATAGATATGCCTGATATTCCCTCTGGGACTGGAGCGGAAATTTCTTCTGCAGTTTATGATGCATTAAAAGACAAACATATTTTGGAACTAACGGAAGCGTTTGTTTTTGATACAACATCATCCAACACTGGTAGATTGAAAGGTGCATGTGTGCTTTTGGAGAGATCAATTGGAAGAGAAATTCTATTTCTAGGCTGCAGACACCATATTTTCGAAATTTTTTTGGCAGCAGTTTTTACGGAGGCCAATGTTGGAGTGTCTTCTGGACCGGACATAACGATTTTTAAAAAATTCAAAAAACATTGGCCAGAAATAAATACAGATAGTTTTGTGCCAGGAATAGCTCATCCACGAATTATGGAAATTATAGGCGATAATGTTGGTGAACTTTTAGATTTTGCTTTAGGAAAAATGAACGATTCATACCCGAGAAATGATTATAAAGAATTTTTGGAGTTAGTAATTATATTCCTTGCAGGCAATCCTCCTTTAGGAATAAAATTCAGAAAACCCGGTGCACTGCACTACGCAAGATGGATGGCCAAGGCTATATACTCTTTAAAGATAGTGATTTTTCGCAATCAATTTCCTGATATGACAGATTTTGAAATCAGTGCTTTGATAGAAGTAACAGGTTTCATTGTAAGTTGTTATTCAAATTTTTGGTTTGATTCAAATAAAGCGGATAAAGCTGCTTTAAATGATATTATGTTTTTGAGAAAATTGGAAAACTACAAAAGAGTCAATCAAAATATTGCGGACAAAGCCATTTCAAAGGTATTAAATCATCTGTATTACTTAAGCGAAGAATGTGTGGGCTTTTCTTTGTTTGACG
Source organism: Linnaemya tessellans (assembly GCA_951800035.1). NCBI lineage: Eukaryota > Metazoa > Arthropoda > Insecta > Diptera > Tachinidae > Linnaemya > Linnaemya tessellans. Next base: position 41,347,946 of record OX637533.1, on the reverse strand, counting down.
AAAGGATAGACAACATAACAAAAAGCAAGCTAGTAGCGAAGATGTCTGTAGATATATCTGGAAATGAGGATGAAGAGATAGCAAAGAAGCTAATAATAAAGAATGAAAACTTAAAAAGTTTTATTTTCAGAGACAACTCTGATATTTTACAAGATTTGTTTTCAAAAAATACCAAAAAAGTTTTCAAGAGATTTGGAATTTCAATAGAGTTTTTCAGCAACGATCCACGTTCTTGGAGTGTTACAGGAGAGTACCTAAGAGCGAAACAAATTATTCAAAACTTGGCTGTTGTTAATGATTGTGCTGAAAGAGGCATTCAGTTAATTCAAGAATACCATGACAAAATAACAAAAGATGAGGAACAGAAACAACATTTAATGAAAGTAACTATCATATATTATAACTTTTTTAATTTTTTTTTCTCTTGACATGGTTTAATATTTTACAGGTGCTACAAAAATATAGGCAGCTGTATTCAAAAAATGCTAATCTATATTCTCTGCAAAAAGATTTTGATCTGTAGATTTTAAAAGAAAAAAAAACCTACCAAATCACCGATCATAATTTTTGTTTTTAAAATTAGAAAAAGTAGTAGATTGACCATTGAATGCGGTCGACGCTGGTAGCGCAGCAGAAAATATATGCATATTCTATCCTGCTTTGTGTCAATTGTTTTTTCTAATATTTCTTTGCAATTATTGCATTTTCAATTTACAAAATTTGTCTAATATGGAGAAATTTTAAAAATATAAGAAGCTAAGGTTGGAAAAAAACGTATCATATTGAAATGTAAAAACTTTATGTTAATTGAAAATTTGTATCTTAACTTTTTCCTGCAATATTTTTAATTTATTTTATCAAAAGTACACAGAATTTATATACATTGCCAAGAATGGCATACATATATTAAACATTTTTGAAATAAAATAGTTTGTGGATCACTTTGACGCAAGGGAAATTTGAGAGTTAGTTCCCAAAAAAACTATTTGAGTGTCCTCTTTATTAAAAGTCTACAGAATCCAGATGTTTTTGTAAAATAAAGTAGAAAATATATGAGTTTCTCAACTTTATTTCATACTAGCTGTGAAATATGCAAATACCTGACCTTTGACCTGGATGCGCGTCCAGAAAACGTTGTCCGATTTGGCTCAAATTTTCGGCACAAAACTCTTGGACCTATTGGCACAATATTCCGTTGAAAAAACTTTAAAATTCGAACAAATATTTTTTTACATACAAACCATTGTCACCCTAATATATATATATATTGTTACAAAGTTCAAAAGTAGATTTAAATATAACGACAATTTGGCTATATGTACTTGGCAGCACTGCCAACTCATCTCAAGTTGTCAAAATGTTACAACCCTGGTCAACACAATGCAGATAATATTTGAATTAACGGAAATGGAATATTCCGGATACATCGTTGAGAATATACAAGATCATTCGAGGCTGTGCAATAATAAGTGTAAACAACAATAACGAAAAACCTAGCAACATCAATGCTAAGAGATGATGATGTTATTCTTAATGATCTTGTACGCAAGTATTCGCTGCTAATAAAAACTAAACATGTACATCAATATACACAGCAACATACACACAAATATACACAGCAACATGCCCACATAGCACAAGAAGAAACAAAACTACACAACACACAAAACACTCATACATACAACCACACATAGTTACAATAAACAAAACACAAGACAGCATTGTCATATATACAAACGCACGTATATAGCTACATGTTAAGTAAAGCACAACCAACAACAACCATGACCAGATGCTTCGCGAAGTTACCAGACGACGTCATTTTGCTATATAAAGACGCTGCCAGTGAACAGCGGGATCAGTGTGATTTTAAATCTAGACGTGTTTACATCGCTAAGTGTTTAGTAGTACAAATACTCGTGTTAATAAAGTAGTAAATAAAGTGTTGTCGCATTATAATTCTAAAATTAATTGTCTGTGTTTTTAATTTGATGCAATTAAACGAATCCTTGAAGGATAAGTAAAAAGCGTTTTTACGAAAAGGTCTAAAAACGTAACAATTGGTGTCAGAAGTGGGATTGCAAAAATAATTAAAGAGGACATTGCAATTTAAGGAAAAAAAGGACATAAAAAAATTAATAATTATGAAATTTGATGAACTGAAAGTTGAACAGCTAAAAAAGGAGCTTAGTAAGCGGGAATTACCAACAGCAGGTAACAAGGCTGAACTGCAGAAGAGGCTGATAGATGAGTTTAAGAATCGCGGCATCGACATCGGGACATACGAGTTTGAGGACAAAGACGATGTAGAGGTATGTCCTCCTGCTACGACCAGCAGCATGGACATAAATTTAATGTTCGCTGCTATGATGATCCAGATACAGGAAGCAACAAGGATCAGCACTGAAAAGCTTGTAGCCGAAATAACTGGAATAAAGCAGAACTCAGAAATCAGCAGTGACAAACTTGTAGCCGAAATAGTTGAAATTAAACAGAACTCTCAGCAGATGCAAGAGGCATCAAGGATCAGCAGTGAAAAGCTTGTAGCCGAAATAACTGAAATAAAACAGAACTCTCATCAGATGCATGAAGCATCAAAGATCAGCACTGAAAAGCTGGTAGCCGAAATACAGGGAGTGGAAACAAAACTGTTGGAGTCAAATAGAGCCACCAACGAGACTCTGGTAGAGGTTTCTGAGGCCATTAATAGGAGGGTGGATTCTATTGAGAATAAATTCTCAGAGCTGGCAGATAGAGTCCAACATCTAGAAAGCGGTGGCCTGGAACAGCATGCAAAAGAGGTCGAAGAAAAATTGCATGCTCTAGAGGACAAAATGCATAACCTTCAGTGTAGTGGTGGGCCAGTACGAGCAGTTGCGGAGGTTTCTGCGCGAATAAAAGCGCCATGCTTTGACGGCAGCGTACCATTGGGCATCTTTAAATTCCAGTTCGAGACGGTTGCTAGCAGAAATGGATGGGATGCTGAAGAAAAGGCCATAGAGTTGATTTTGTCCTTAAAGGGTACAGCCGCAGAGGTACTTGAGACCGTGCCAGTGAGCAGCAGAAACAACTATAATGAAATAATGGCAGCATTGCAGCGCAAGTATGGTGGTGAGCACAAGCGCGATTTATACAGAATGGAATTGCGATGTAGAGTTCAAAAGCCTAACGAGTCTCTACAAGATTTCGCAATGGAAATCGAGCGTTTAGTGCAGCTCACATATCCAGGCGAGAGTCACCCGTTCCTGGATCACTTTAAAACTGAGGCGTTCGTTAATGGCATTCGCGACTCCGATGTCAAACTGGCTGTGTGCGCAACGCAGAAATCCACTTTCGCTGAGACTGTTTCATTTGCGCTGGCTCAAGAGACTGCAAGGATGGTTTTCAAGCCACAGATATGTAAAGTGCGGAATGTGGAGGTTTTGCCCGAGGAGGATAACAGCCTAGTTGCTAGTTTTAAGGAGGCAATGCGACAACTGTTGGTGGAAGGTGCTACCAAAGAAAAGCCTAAATGCTTTAACTGCGGAAAAATTGGTCATTTTCAGCGCAACTGCAAAGCACCAAGAAAAAGAGGTAGATCTGTTTCACCACCAAGAAACAGCAAACGGGTGAACCAAACAACATCACAAGAGTCCCCGTTAAACTAAAACGAGCTAGCGCTAAGGGGCAAGAGCTAGCTCCCACAAACGAGGGCCCCACAATCTCCATATCAGTGATGCAGCAGAAAAATAGCAACCTTACTGCGTCTGGACACATCAACGGGGAAAAGCACGTATTTACCATAGACACAGGGGCGTCGCAGTCAATAATAAGGCCCGATATAGTAAAGGGGAAATGCGATCGTTTAAGCAATATACGGCTACGTACAGCTACTGGAGAGCCTGCCACTGTCTATGGTAAGATTGAATTGAAGGTGACTATAGCCAACATCAACGTGAGGCATGTGTTTATTGTTGCCGATATTGTCGATGAGGTAATTATTGGAGCCGATTTTATGATTAATCATGGCATTAATCTACACATGGGGCAACAGCTGATGATTTGGCGTAATGTGGAAATACCCCTTGATGTTGGGTATGACAGCAAGCCGCAAGTAAGAAAAGTATTTGCTATTGAGAGTCAGACGTTACCGCCGCAGTCTGAAACAGTTATATGGGCGCGTATGAAGGGAGATTGTGAGGACAATCGGTTGTGGGTTGTAGAACCAGCAGATCTAAAGAGAGAGCTTATAACAGCAAAAGCTCTAGTAAAAACTAGTAAAGGAGGAATAGTCCCTATAAGAGTACTTAACTTGGCAGACCATGAAAAAGTCATCAAAGAAAATTGCGATATTGGCCAGTGTACTCCAGCAGAGGCAATAATAAACTGTGAGAGGAAGATAGAGCCTACCAATTTGTCCGCCAAAGAACGTGAACAATTTGAGGAATACGTAGGAAAATGGGTAGCAGGACTGTCAGCGACAGAAAGAAATAAAGCCAAACAGTTGCTAAAAAGGCATGCTAGTATCTTCGCCATGGGAAACCAAAGTCAGGGTAGAACTGCATTGGTTAAACATGAAATAAACACAGGCGAAGCTAGGCCGATTAAACAGCCACCTAGAAGTGTACCCCTAGCAAAGCGAGATGAAGTCAAAGAGCTTGTAAGAGAAATGGAGCGTGAAGGCGTAATTGAGCCATCTTCTGGTCCTTGGAGTTCGCCAGTAGTCTTAGTTAAAAAGAAAGATGGCAGTACTAGATTCTGCGTAGACTACAGGAAGCTCAATGACATAACCAAGAAGGACAGCTATCCGCTCCCCAGAATCGATGACACCTTGGACACGCTAGCTGGTACGAGATGGTTCTCTACGCTAGACTTGCGAAGCGGATATTGGCAAGTGGAGATTGCAGAGAAAGACAAGGAGAAAACTGCCTTTAGCGTTGGTAACGGATTATGGCAGTTCAAAGTTATGCCGTTTGGTCTCTGCAATGCTCCGGCCACATTTGAACGCCTAATGGAGAAGGTACTGAAAGGACTCCACTGGAAGACATGCTTGGTATATCTGGATGACATAATCGTGATGGGGAAAACTTTTGATGAACACCTCAAAAACATGGCAGAAGTTCTTCAACGGATATCATCAGCTGGATTGAAACTCAGCCTGAAGAAATGTGCATTGTTCCAGAAAGAAGTGAAGTATTTGGGGCATCGTGTTACAGCAGACGGAATCTCAACAGATGAAGATAAAATACAAGCAGTAAGGGACTGGCATCAACCTAAAAATCTTCATGAATTGCGCAGCTTTTTGGGCCTTTGTACATACTACAGACGCTTTGTGCCAAATTTTGCCAGTGTAGCTGCAAGCCTGCATGAGCTGACAAAGAAGTCGAGACCATACCATTGGGGCGAGCCACAAGAAAAGGCATTCCAGAAACTTAAAGGATTATTGTGTACGTCACCAGTACTAGCGTATCCCATACCTGGAGAAAAATTTGTGCTGGATACTGATGCGAGCGGCTATGGCATAGGGGGCGTGCTCTCCCAAGTAGTTAATGGCACTGAGAAAGTCATAGGATACTATAGCCGTGTACTCTCAAAACCTGAGAGGAACTACTGTGTGACACGACGTGAGCTTCTGGCAGTATTGGAATGCATTAAACATTACCATAAGTACCTGTATGGTCAACACTTTACATTAAGGACTGACCATTCCGCACTGAGATGGTTATTGCAGTTTAAAAATCCTGAAGGGCAACTGGCAAGGTGGATTGAGCGCCTGCAGAGCTACGACTTCAGTATTGAGCATAGAAGGGGCACAAAACATAACAATGCGGATGCTCTTTCGAGAAGACCCTGCTGTTTAGAGTGTAAACATTGCGTTAGAACCGAACAAAAGGAAGGCGTTGTTGATGTTCGGCTAATGCACATCGACTCTGATGAAGACTGGTCAGCGGCACAGAGGGACGACAATATACTGGGAAAAATTATAGCAGCCAAAGAGGAGGACAGAAGACCGTCCCGGAATGAAATTTCGGCTGAGAGCCCACTCGCCAAATCTTATTGGGCTCAGTGGAACAGCCTCAAGGTAATAGAAGGGTGCCTATACCGCGTATGGGAAAGTGTAGATGGCAAAACAACTTCAAATTTGGTAGTTGTGCCATGCTCCAAGATAAGTAAAGTTTTGCAAGAATTTCACAATGGACCTAGTGGCGGTCATCTTGGAGTCACAAAAACACTTGAGAAACTGAAGCAGCGTTTTTATTGGGTTGGATGTCAACAAGCCGTAGCCGATTGGATAGCAAACTGCCCACAGTGCATAGCAGCCAAAGGCCCAGTAAGAAGAAGCCGGGGACAGCTACAGCAATACAACTCAGGAGCACCATTTGAGCGGATCGCAATGGATGTAGCAGGTCCTTTTCCCGTCACTGAAGCCGGAAATCGTTATGTTCTTGTGGTAATGGACTATTTTAGTAAATGGCCAGAGGTATATGCCATACCTAACCAAGAAGCAAAGACAGTTGTAAATGCATTCGTCAACAACTGGGTATGTCGCTATGGTGTCCCAATAGAATTACATTCCGACCAAGGAAGGAATTTCGAGTCTGCCATATTCAGGGAAATGTGCGAATTATATGGGATAAAGAAAACCAGAACAACGCCTTTGCATCCACAGTCTGATGGCATGGTAGAGAGGTTCAATCGCACCTTAGAAGAGTACCTGCGAAAAGTGGTAAGCAACCATCAGAGGGATTGGGACGAGCACATTCCCAAATTTTTGATGGCATATAGGTCAGCTGTACACGACTCCACATCGAGAACGCCAGCTAAAATTATCTTCGGGACGGAATTAAAACTGCCTGGTGACTTGAAATTTGGTGTTAAGCCAGCGGTAGAAGAAGGAGCCACTACGTCCCAAGAGCAGGAGAACTTAAACGAGCTGCATGATTTCGTGCGTAATAGAATCAAGATGGTCAGTGACAAGATGAAGGCTAGATATGACCGCGCAGCAAATTCAGAGGGATTTATAGAAGGTCAATTGGTTCTACTTTATAACCCACAACGGAAGAAAGGATTGTCCCCAAAATTACAGACTCACTGGGATGGCCCGTATAAAGTGATTAAGAGAGTGAATGACGTTGTGTACCGGATACAGAAGCACAATAGCCCAAGGTCGAAAATGAAGGTAGTACATCTCGAACGATTGGCGCACTATGGAAGAGGTGATTGTATGCCTATTCGGGTCGAACAGGCTTAAGTGGGCGGCAGTGTTACAAAGTTCAAAAGTAGATTTAAATATAACGACAATTTGGCTATATGTACTTGGCAGCACTGCCAACTCATCTCAAGTTGTCAAAATGTTACAACCCTGGTCAACACAATGCAGATAATATTTGAATTAACGGAAATGGAATATTCCGGATACATCGTTGAGAATATACAAGATCATTCGAGGCTGTGCAATAATAAGTGTAAACAACAATAACGAAAAACCTACCAACATCAATGCTAAGAGATGATGATGTTATTCTTAATGATCTTGTACGCAAGTATTCGCTGCTAATAAAAACTAAACATGTACATCAATATACACAGCAACATACACACAAATATACACAGCAACATGCCCACATAGCACAAGAAGAAACAAAACTACACAACACACAAAACACTCATACATACAACCACACATAGTTACAATAAACAAAACACAAGACAGCATTGTCATATATACAAACGCACGTATATAGCTACATGTTAAGTAAAGCACAACCAACAACAACCATGACCAGATGCTTCGCGAAGTTACCAGACGACGTCATTTTGCTATATAAAGACGCTGCCAGTGAACAGCGGGATCAGTGTGATTTTAAATCTAGACGTGTTTACATCGCTAAGTGTTTAGTAGTACAAATACTCGTGTTAATAAAGTAGTAAATAAAGTGTTGTCGCATTATAATTCTAAAATTAATTGTCTGTGTTTTTAATTTGATGCAATTAAACGAATCCTTGAAGGATAAGTAAAAAGCGTTTTTACGAAAAGGTCTAAAAACGTAACAATATATATATATATATATATATATATATATATATATATATATATATATATATATATATATATATTAGTGGTGGGCACCGTCAATGTATTGGTAAATTGTGTATGTGTTGAGCTTGCAAGCTACCCACCAAACAAAAAGCCAAGCGATTGAAAGATAATGGTGCATTATATATTTACACATAAGTACCTACCAATATTTTCTTAGTTGGAAAAAAACGTTGATTACGTAAAATTATTAATTAAAAATAAAAGTTTTTCTAAGCAAACAGTCAAATGAAAAATATTAAAAAGGATACGACAATAATTTGTTATGATACAGTTCTCGTATTCTTTTTCACAATAAAATTTGTGTAAATAGGAACTGTTATCACATTCAACTAAGCCACCTAATAAGTGGTGACAAACACAGTACACATGAGCACTGATGATGAAAGGGTTGCGTCTTTCGAAAACAGCTGTTCTGCTCTGCTGTGTAAGTTGAATAACAAAAACTGATGTTGACTTGCCTTTGTGCCTTGGAATATTTATCATGTCTTTCTGAGATTTAAATTAAAAATTTCGAACAATTAGCCTATAGAATCTTAATTCAATTTAATATAGCAATATAAAAATGTTCGTTAAAATTCTTACTACATACAAATTTAAGCTATGGCTTGAGCTACCAATAATAAATTGGAAAAACGTTCACATGTACTTAAGTATAAAATTCAAACCAAAAAAGTTTGACTTAGGTATGATGGAACAAAAAATTCAGAAAAATGGGACATGAAGAAAAATAATCAAACGGTAAGACGGGTATTATAACAATAACATGTTAACATCAGCTTGATACAGTTCTCGTATTCTTTTTCACAATAAAATTTGTGTAAATAGGAACTGTTATCACATTCAACTAAGCCACCTAATAAGTGGTGACAAACACAGTACACATGAGCACTGATGATGAAAGGGTTGCGTCTTTCGAAAACAGCTGTTCTGCTCTGCTGTGTAAGTTGAATAACAAAAACTGATGTTGACTTGCCTTTGTGCCTTGGAATATTTATCATGTCTTTCTGAGATTTAAATTAAAAATTTCGAACAATTAGCCTATAGAATCTTAATTCAATTTAATATAGCAATATAAAAATGTTCGTTAAAATTCTTACTACATACAAATTTAAGCTATGGCTTGAGCTACCAATAATAAATTGGAAAAACGTTCACATGTACTTAAGTATAAAATTCAAACCAAAAAAGTTTGACTTAGGTATGATGGAACAAAAAATTCAGAAAAATGGGACATGAAGAAAAATAATCAAACGGTAAGACGGGTATTATAACAATAACATGTTAACATCAGCTTGATACAGTTCTCGTATTCTTTTTCACAATAAAATTTGTGTAAATAGGAACTGTTATCACATTCAACTAAGCCACCTAATAAGTGGTGACAAACACAGTACACATGAGCACTGATGATGAAAGGGTTGCGTCTTTCGAAAACAGCTGTTCTGCTCTGCTGTGTAAGTTGAATAACAAAAACTGATGTTGACTTGCCTTTGTGCCTTGGAATATTTATCATGTCTTTCTGAGATTTAAATTAAAAATTTCGAACAATTAGCCTATAGAATCTTAATTCAATTTAATATAGCAATATAAAAATGTTCGTTAAAATTCTTACTACATACAAATTTAAGCTATGGCTTGAGCTACCAATAATAAATTGGAAAAACGTTCACATGTACTTAAGTATAAAATTCAAACCAAAAAAGTTTGACTTAGGTATGATGGAACAAAAAATTCAGAAAAATGGGACATGAAGAAAAATAATCAAACGGTAAGACGGGTATTATAACAATAACATGTTAACATCAGCTTGATACAGTTCTCGTATTCTTTTTCACAATAAAATTTGTGTAAATAGGAACTGTTATCACATTCAACTAAGCCACCTAATAAGTGGTGACAAACACAGTACACATGAGCACTGATGATGAAAGGGTTGCGTCTTTCGAAAACAGCTGTTCTGCTCTGCTGTGTAAGTTGAATAACAAAAACTGATGTTGACTTGCCTTTGTGCCTTGGAATATTTATCATGTCTTTCTGAGATTTAAATTAAAAATTTCGAACAATTAGCCTATAGAATCTTAATTCAATTTAATATAGCAATATAAAAATGTTCGTTAAAATTCTTACTACATACAAATTTAAGCTATGGCTTGAGCTACCAATAATAAATTGGAAAAACGTTCACATGTACTTAAGTATAAAATTCAAACCAAAAAAGTTTGACTTAGGTATGATGGAACAAAAAATTCAGAAAAATGGGACATGAAGAAAAATAATCAAACGGTAAGACGGGTATTATAACAATAACATGTTAACATCAGCTTGATACAGTTCTCGTATTCTTTTTCACAATAAAATTTGTGTAAATAGGAACTGTTATCACATTCAACTAAGCCACCTAATAAGTGGTGACAAACACAGTACACATGAGCACTGATGATGAAAGGGTTGCGTCTTTCGAAAACAGCTGTTCTGCTCTGCTGTGTAAGTTGAATAACAAAAACTGATGTTGACTTGCCTTTGTGCCTTGGAATATTTATCATGTCTTTCTGAGATTTAAATTAAAAATTTCGAACAATTAGCCTATAGAATCTTAATTCAATTTAATATAATAATTTGTTATGTTTTCCATTCCAGAAAAAACAAGTAAAAGAGCTATATTCGGCTGTGCCGAATCTTATATACCCTTCACAGATGTAATTCTTCTTTCTTTCTTTCTTGCCAAAACAGAAAGTAGGTTTAATTAAAATATCAAAATAATGTTATCGGTTACTTTTATATTTAAGAAAACGTTTAAATTTTTCGGCTAGGAAGCTAAATTTTTGGCTTCTCTTATATCTAATACCTATGAACGTCTTTCGAAAATATTATATATATTTAATTTACAAACAAAACAAAAAATCCGTTTCATGTACCCCAAAAAGTTCTAATTGTCCAACCGTAGAATCGTCTTTGGTTTTTAATGTTGTTGGTTTTTAATACCAGATTACTTCTTTCTGATAAATAAAGTATGTATAATTCATCATAAAAATCAAAAATAACAAATAAAATGGCTGATTTTATGAATCAGAAAATGTCAACTTCCTAACCCTGGAACCGAATTCTTAATTTTTTAATACTAATCTAATTTTTTCTGATATATAAAATAGCTTTAATTCACTAAAAACACAAAATTTTTAATTTATGTATGTACTATTATGTACGAAAAGTATTTCGATTTTCCAACTCTGGAAGCGAATTTTTATTTTTTTACCAATGCAATTCTTAGTGAGGCGTAACATAGCTTTAGTTGACAAAAAAAAATACTATTTTTAAACTTTTTGGTCACTTTCACGTACCATAAACTATATCATATGTCCAAACCTGGAGTCGAAATTTTGATTTTTAAGATTTTAATACCAAATTTGTTCTTCCTGAATTATAAAACAGCTCTAATTAGCAAAATAAACAACGTCAATTGCCTTTTTGGTTACATTTATGTTTAAAAAAATTTCAATTTCCTAACCCTGGAAGCGAAATTTAAATTTTTTAACATTTTCTTTATCAATGCAAATCTTCATGAGGTATAAAGTAGTTTTGTTTAGAAAAAGTCGAATTTTGCAACCATTTTGGTTATTACATGTACTACAAAATATTGCATGTACCAAAAAAAATTTAATTTTTCTAACCCTGGAAACGAAATTTAAATTTTTTTTGTTTGTTTTTTTTATCAGTGCAATGCTTCTTGAAGTATAAAGTAGTTTTATTTACAAAAAATTGCAAATTTTTTACCATTTTGGTAACTTTCATGTACCATAAAATATTGCACTTGTCCATCCCTGGATTCGAAATTTTATTTTTTATTTTTGAATTTTTGATACCAATTTTGTTCTTCCTAAATTATACGACTGTTTTAGTTGGCAAAAAACAAAAAACAACAACATCGATTGCCTGTTTGATTACTTGCATGTATAAAAAAAATTCAATTTCCCACCCCTGGAAGCAAAATTTGAATCTAAAATTTTCTTTTCTTTTTGCCAATGCAAATCTTCATGACGTATAAAGAGGTTTTGTTAAAGAAAAACTTAACATTTTTAACAATTTTAGTTACTACATGTACTACAAAATACGGAATGGGCCGAAAAAAAAATTTTTATTTCCCATCCCTGAACATTTTTTTTTATATTTTTAGTTTTTAATACACCATTGAGACTTCCCAAAGCACGAAATAGGTTTAGTTTGCAAACATTAAAAAAAATAAATTATTTTTGGTAAAAATTTAGCGTCGAGAAATAGGTGCAAGCTTCCCAGCTCTGGAACCATAGTTCGGATCTATCTGAATTTTAACACCACTCTATTTAAGTTCATTTCCAATCCAACGGTCCAAGAATGAAGTCTCTATCTTTTCTGGGGGCTTGGCTAGACCTGTTTCATTACTTTCACTTATAAAAACAATGCAATTTCCCAACCCTGGAAGTAAAATTTGAATTTAAAAACAAAAATTTTTTTTTGCCAATGCAAATCTTCATGACGTATAAAGTGGTTTTGTTGAAGAAAAACTTAAAATTTTTAACAATTTTAGATACTACATGTACTACAAAATACGGAATAAGCCGAAAAAAAAATTTTTTTATTTCCCATCCCTGGAAAAATTTTTTTATTTTTTTAGTTTTTAATAGACCATTGAGGCTCCCTAAAGCACGAAATAGGTTTAATTTACAAACATTAAAAAAAAAATTGATTTTTGTTAAAAATTTTGCGTCGAGAAATAGGTGTAAGCTTCCCAGCTCTGGAACCATACTTCGGATCTTTCTGAATTTCAATAGCAGCCTGTTTAAGTTCATTTCCAATCCAACGGTCCAAGAACGAAGTCTCTAGCTCTTCTGGGAGCTTGGGAAAACCGATTTCACGTACAGACGGACGGACAGACGGACATCGCTCAGTCGTCATCGCTATTCATAAGGATCCAGAATATATATACTTTATGGGGTCCCATGTGCATATCGAAGAAATTACACACGGAATGACAAACCTATATATACCCTTTCACTTTTTTGTGAAGGGTATAAAAATATATATAAAAGAATGGTTGTTTGCTGGAGCATAACACTGAATATTCGCCAAAAAAATACGCTGTTGGATGTATCAAACTTAATGAGCTTTGATATTTGTCGATGAAGATCATTTTCGTATGGGAAACATATTCCAAATATTTTTGATAAGATTTTAAACAGACTAATTAATAAGACTAAGTGTATTACTAAATTAGGAGAATAAGTATAGTCCGTTATTGGAGAAAAAGTATATAAAAGGCATTATATGTTATCGAAAGCATTGTCTATGACAAAATATTTTTCGCATAGCATCATGACTGAAATTGTTTGCTGGACAAATATTCTGGAAAAAAATATAAAAAAATTTGCAAGCATCCGCCCGATATTCATTCGTCGCTGTCTCATCGACGACTAAATTAAAGAGGGTAAGAACACGTGTGAATGATCTCAGCACAATTCTGCTATGAAACGCCCGTATCTGATATATATGTATATATTTATATATACATATATATATATATATATATATATATATATATATATATATATATATTTATTTATATATATATACATATATATATATATATATATATATATATATATATATATATATATATATATATATACATATATATATATATATATATATATATATAAATATAAACATATATATATATATATATATATATATATATATATATACATATATATATATATATATATATATATATGTATATGTATATTTATATATATATATATATATATATATATATATATGTTTATATATATATATATATATATATATATATATATATATTTATGTATACATATATTTATAATAAAACCATTCTCATGTACTTGTATTTTTCAAAACATGGTTTCATCGCACCACTTTCATTTGTAAAAAATGTCTATACATAAAGATTGGTTTTGTACTCGTAGACATGCCACAATAACATATTCAATGACGTATTTATATATGTCTGGCAGCATATTAAGAAACTGTGGTATCATTACAATTATGACAGAAATTTTCAAAACCGTTCAGCTCTGAAGCTAAAGCGCTCTGAAACAAAAGAGCTCTGAAACAAAAGCGCTCTGATACAAAAGCGCTCAGTACTGAGCTAAAATCATCTATTCTAGTGAGCGCTCATTTCGCTCAGCTCACTGAAACGTTCAATTGAATTAGCTCATATCTCAGTGACACAACTCTACTACTCAATGATCATCCACTTCATTGGTATTCAATTATCGCATTCCACGTTTTTATTCAACGCAATTCGTATAAACTTGCTCAGCTTAGGTGGGAAAGCTTGGCTAACTGTCTTGTGGCAAGAGCAACGTAGCCCCGCTTCATCCACGCAGAACACGCAAAGGTTGTCAGTTTAACAAGGCTCGACTGCATCAACTTGTGACTGTTCTAACAGGACACCGTAATTCAGGGCTAATATAAAAAATGCAAAAAGAATGAGTCTGATAAGGAATGTAGAAACTGCAATGATGAAGAGGAGAATCAAATAGTGCTCCTTCCCTTGTGCCAGTGCCCTACGCTGACTAACGAAAGGGTAGCGGAGCTATGTTCTAACTTTCAGTCGGACTTAGAAAGTTTGGCAAACATAGATCTTTTCACGATATCATCCTTCCTTAGAAATACAGGATGGTTGGACGTAGTGGAGGACAGCACACAAGACGTCCTCTGATTCAGTATATCACAAAGGAACCGGATAAATGGATCCAAGTCGGTTGTCTCGTAGAGACAAAAGCCGTCAGACCTAAAATACTATGGCTGCGGTTGTAATCGTTAAAGTACAATCAATTGTTATATGTACGTTAATCCGTTTTCCTTTGCAGAATATTTTAATTGTGATTCCTTTATGATATCAAAACGTTGCAGGGAGAAATAATAATAAGGAAAATTGTTTTTTCTTTATTAAATTAATACTACTCTGAGTGTGTTATCGGAAATTTATTATTAAAATTTAAGAAATTAATATTATTTTGTCTATTGTTCGGCTAAAGGTCATGTTTTTGGTAAAATTAATAAACATTAAACATTTTGTTTTTATTTAATCTTTATTTAATTTTAATATTTATTGCTGATTATCCCAATATTTCGAATAGCTTCGCTATTCATCTTCAGGGGAAACACTGTTGGATACAAAACAATAATAATAAAATAATTTTTTTTTTGTAATTTAATTATTAAAAATTACACTAACAAAATCATCACTACATACATGTACAATTAAAATTTAATAATAATTAAATATTTTATAAAAAAACTTCCATATGCTCTGCGTCGATCGTCTTTGGCTGCGAAAAAAACCGATTTGATGAGGTTATTTCTTGTGTTTATTTATTATATTCCTATAAATCTGAGCGCTTTTCTCTGTGTCTTGTTTATAGTTAAGTCTTTCTCTGCTGGAACGTCAATTATATGTAACATCTCTAAAGTGAATCTCCTGGAATAATGTTTTTCTTCTTGTAATATTTTTACGTCCTCAAAATTTGGCATGTGATTTTCTTTCGCACAGTGGGCCGCAAGTGCAGTTTTTTGCTCCAGAGGTTTGTCCTTCATTTTTATATCCGACTTATGAGATGGTAGTCTGGTCTTTAGTTTAGTTTTCGTTGTTCCTACATATTTTTTGTTACATGTGTCTGAGCCATCACCGTTGCAATTAATGCTATATATAACATTGCATCTTTCTACTTTATTTATTTTTGTTTTATTGTTACTATATAGGGTCTGTAGTGTGTTATTCGTTTTAAATGCAAGTTGAATGCCGATGGGCTCACCTATGTCACCAGTGGTTTCCGATATCGTCATGGAAGAGTTATTGAACAAATCTTTAAACAAATTAGCATTAAAACCCACACTATTAATAAAGTACGTAGATGACATATTTGCTATTATACATAAAGATATAGCAGACGAAGTTCTTAAGGTTTTAAACGCGTTTAATTGACATATAAAGTTCACAATGGAAACTGAAAAAGAGAATAAATTACCATATTTGGATGCAATTGTTAGTAGACACCAAAATAGGATGAAGGTCAACTGGTATCAAAAACCCACGGCATCCGGTCGTCTGATTAATTTTTATTCGAAACACCCGAAGAGGATTATTTCATCAGACGAGTACTCAATATTAGTGATGTTATGTATTATGAAGAAAATGTACGGAAAATAGAAGAAATTTTGAGGATGAACAATTTTCCAAAAACAATTATAAACAATTTATTGAAAAAGGACGATACAGTACAAAGAAGAGAACCAAGTACACGGCATTACAAAGGACTAACGTATATACAAGGTTTTTCGGAGAGGTTAAAAAACTCCGACTTATATGACGTGGACAAGTTTCAACTTGCATTTAAAACGAATAACACACTACAGACCTTATATAGTAACACTAAAACAAAAATAAATAAAGTAGAAAGATGCAATGTTATATATAGCATTAATTGCAACGGTGATGGCTCAGACACATGTAACAAAAAATATGTAGGAACAACGAAAACTAAACTAAAGACCAGACTAGCATCTCATAAGTCGGATATAAAAATGAAGGACAAACCTATGGAGCAAAAAACTGCACTTGCGGCCCACTGTGCGAAAGAAAATCACATGCCAAATTTTGAGGACGTAAAAATATTACAAGAAGAAAAACATTATTCCAGGAGATTCACTTTAGAGATGTTACATATAATTGACGTTCCAGCAGAGAAAACACTTAACTATAAACAAGACACAGAGAAAAGCGCTCAGATTTATAGGAATATAATAAATAAACACAAGAAATAACCTCATCAAATCGGTTTTTTTCGCAGCCAAAGACGATCGACGCAGAGTATATGGAAGTTTTTTTATAAAATATTTAATTATTATTAAATTTTAATTGTACATGTATGTAGTGATGATTTTGTTAGTGTAATTTTTAATAATTAAATTACAAAAAAAAAAATTATTTTATTATTATTGTTTTGTATCCAACAGTGTTTCCCCTGAAGATGAATAGCGAAGCTATTCGAAATATTGGGATAATCAGCAATAAATATTAAAATTAAATAAAGATTAAATTAAAACAAAATGTTTAATGTTTATTAATTTTACCAAAAACATGACCTTTAGCCGAACAATAGACAAAATAATATTAATAAAAACAACAGGTCAACAATTCAACATAAATACTATATATATACAATTTAAGAAATTTTTAAAAAATCTTTATTGATAATTTCTTGTAAATATTAAAAAATGTACAAAATACATAGAGTATCAAAAATGTCTTAAAAACATGGATACATAATTAGATATTTTCAAATAAAAATTTAATAATCATCATATAAAAATAGCACTATTCTTGGAAAATATACACAAATAAATATAAATTAAGCATAGACAAGTGCAGACTGTAGCATTCATACAATATTCACCACTAATTACTCGTATCATGCACAGCTAAAGAAAAACCAAGGGGTTGTTGAAAGGGCATATGATGGTATTGGAAGAATTGTAGAGGTAAAGCAAACGGTTGTAAGGGAGACACAACTTGATAAGAGTTTGTCGATGCTTGCGTTTGCATGTCCGAATGCGGCACCGACACCGAAGGCTGCACCGAGTCCGAAGATATATCACTTGCAGCTGATTCAATGTCTGGAACATGTATTTGAAATTTGGAATCTGTTGTAGTAGGAATCGTTACTTCAGATTTGCGGCTCTCTTGAATGCATGGCTCTTGAGAGTCTAATAAAGTCTTCGGTTGTTGTGCCCGCTGCTGTTGTAGCTGCAGATGTTGCTGTTGTTGTTCCTGGTGATGCTTCCGCTGTTCATGTTGCAGCTGTTTGATTTGCTGTTGTTGTTGTTGAATGAGTTGTTGTTGCTGCATTTGTTGCTGTTGATATTGAATTTGCTGTTGTTGGTGGTGTTGTTGCTGTAGTCTCTGCTGTTGCTGTTGTTCTAGTTTGGTAAGGCCAAAGTTATGAACTTGTTGGTGCAATAACTCGTCTCGAATTACAGATGAGTGTTTTTTGGGTTCAGACTTTTGATGACCTTGAGTTACTCTAGGCTTGTGATTGGACGGATACACCGATAAGTCGTGAGCGTGATGATTATAATGTTCAACATTCTGACTATGTTCGTATCCTTTATGCTCGTGATCTATGAAATCATCATCGATGTGTTTCTGATCTGAGTTATCCTGTTTTGGACGCTCGAACTTGTACGGCTCCTTTGTGTGAATATAAACCGGTACTTTCTTTTCTACTTCCACTTTATATGGAGCAGGAACTACTTTTTCCACAGGGTATGGAATTGGTTTTTCTACATGAATTGGCACCTTTACTTCGACAGGGTAAGGCACACGCTGAATAACTGGATATGGTCTTGGTACGGCTACGACTTGGTTGACGACTTTTTCCACGGGATATGGCTTGGGAACATGGACTATCTTTTCAACAACTTTCTCGACCGGAACGTGTACAATTTTTTCAACTGCATACGGCACCTTTTTCTCCACCGGATAGGGCACCTTTTTCTCAACAATTTTTTCTACAGGGACGTGAACAATCTTTTCCACAATTTTTTCCACTGGATATGGCTTTGGAATATGTATAATTTTTTCTACAATCTTTTCGACAGGCACATGAACGATTTTTTCAACAGGATATGGAACTTTCTTCTCTACAATTTTTTCAATTATTTTCTCCACTGGATAGGGTACTTTTTTCTCTACAATCTTTTCTATAGCATACGGTTTGGGCACATGTATAAGCTTTTCCACTGGTACCTTTATAATTTTTTCAACGGCATAAGGCTTTGGCACATGCACAACTTTCTCAATAATCTTTTCTACGGGCACATGTACAATTTTTTCTACGGGATACGGCTCTGGTATCTTCTTGATGATTTCCTTAATATGGTTGTGATGATGATGGTGATGATGATGTTTTACCTTGACTTTTTTATGCTTTTCTTCTTCCCCATGGAAGCTTTGGGTTTCTTCCGTTATAGGCTCACTAAACTGTTGTTCGGCTTGAATTTCCAATTGTTCTGTAGCTTCGGGTACATGAGTGTCTGCTGGTGGCTCTTCTTTTTGGGGTGGAGTTTCATCTTTTTCGTCAATATGTTCGTGAGTCTCTTCAAAAGTATGGAATACTTCCACTTCTTCATTAGGGGCGTTTGAAAAATTCTTTACATTTTCGGGCAACTGGTTGTGCACAGGCTTTCTATGTCTGGGTTGCAACTTTAAAAGAATATGTTTTTTGCGACGGTTTACAGGTTTAATTAAAGCTGTTTGTCGGTATTTTTGGGAACCACGTTTGGAACGTCCGCCATTGGTATTTGCGTCAGGATGAATCTTAATCTCCATCTTGCCAGATTCTTCTGCCTTCAAATCTTTATCAGAAGGAGATATATGCTGCTCTTCATAGTTGTGATGATGAACTTCGTACTCACTGTCATCATTGCTCGTACTGTCGATCCTTCGTCTTTTCGCAAGCGAAACATCGGCAAAACAAAGCAAGACTAGTAGCACTGGAAGACCGATTTGCTATAAAAATAAATAGAAGATTTTAAAAGTCATGTGATTTCTAGAACAAAATTGCATACAAGGAAATATAAAAGGAGGGCACCGTTATATTTAGCATATTTGTATTGTATTACAGTTATAAATATAAGAGTCAAGTCACATTTAGTCTCCTGTTTTTGTGACTGTTGGGCGACATTGTCAGGAAAGCGTCTACATTTTTAAATTTGCGATTGAAATTAATTTTTGTTTTGATATTAAAGAACGACTTCTACGAGTTAGTGCCTTTTAGTCTATTAATTTTTTTATAAAATTCCAAAAGGTGACTAACTCTGCATTTCATTATCGACATCTATTTCAGAAAAGTATCAAAAGAGTGGACTAAAATTACTAATATGTACTAGTGAATCACTAGTACCAATTTTAGTAGTGGATTTTTAATGTCCATAGTAAAAATCATTTTCTGGTGTATTATAAGTCAGAAACTTAGGAATGTGGATATAAAATTTTTTGCAGAATTATCGCTACTTATCTTTGCCAGTATGAGTTACACGATGACCTGACAATAGAAAATATCATTATAATAACACAAACAATATTTTAACAGAATAACGGAATGAATTAGAAGTGTTAAAATTTAAAAAGAAATAAAATACCATTCTAATGGCGTATTACAAAATGTTATATGTTTTAGAGGAATCCAAAAATATTAAAAAAAAATACTGAGAAGTTATACGGCCATGTGATGGAAATCGCTTATCGCATGAAATAAAGCGTTTACGATTTGAAGTCACAAAATTGGTGTGCTGGAGTTCGCAATCGCTCAAAATCGTTCAAAAGAAATTGGCGTTTTTCAAGTCGCATGTAATTCGACAATCGTGCGATTCACAGCACATACATGATATATTGCGTATTATGGGTTGTATATAATTTTTCCAACATCAACAATAAGTGAAACCATTTTTCCAAGTCAAGTTTTGTAAGAATTAAATAAAAGAGTAGGTTAAATCCTAAACAGTTAAGCGAAATTATTTTTCCAAAATATTATTTCATAAGACCTTCTTAAACTATTTAAATAACTAATAAAATAACTGTAAACATTTTTTTTTATTAATGAATAATAAATATGTATTACACCATTTCTTGTTGACAAAACTACAGAAATATCTCACTCCAAAGATGAGGTTGTTCACAAGAAAATACCCACGACAATTTTTATATTTTGGAAAGGATAATCAAATGGGAGAAAGCTTGTATATTGTAAAGAGAGCCCAAGGAAATGTTGAAAAAGTTATGAACTTTAGATCAAATATTAAGAAAATTATCGATAATTTCCAAACTAGTGCCCAATAAGTCAGTGAATATTTAAATATAGCTTGAGTTAATTTTCATAAAAATTTAAACTGTATTTAAATACGCTTCAGTTTAAAAATATTACATATAGTATTTAATTGTGACAAAAGTATGGCAGCACAATTAAATGGTAAGAAAAATACTGACAATGCACTATGGGCTCCCAGACCGGTTTTTGAGGCAAAAAGTCCATTTCTGAACTTAACATTTTCCAAAAAGTAACTATGGTAATTTATAGATATCCTGGGGAACTCAAGTGCAAAAAATTATAACCATGTGGCAACCCTGCATTTAACGGGAAGCTTTCAAAGTCAGACTTTGTTTTTTTATTTTGCTTTCATACATTTTTCACTTGATAAGTAAACAAAGTAAAGGAATAAGTAAGCAATAATTATCAAACTTAATAAATTATTTTAAAATGAAAAATATTAATAAAGGTATGAAAATTTAGATTAAGAAAAAAATTGTGCAAAAATATTGTTGTATTACTTAATGTAGGCTGTTTAAGTGTGCCGTCTTTTTTGTGTATTTTTAGTGATAGTTTTCATATGTAATGGAGTAGAAGTTTGTGTATTGGAACGTATTGTGTGAAAAACTGATGTACACAGGAAGCTACTAATGTCTAGTTAATGTGTGTAAAAAATTTACTGCAACCATCTGCAACCTTCTAAAATATTAAAATTTTTAGATTGCGTAAAAATAAAAAATGCTGATATTGTAAAATTTTGGTTAGAAAATAATAGAAGTGTGACTGCTGTTATCAACTGGATTTGCGGTAAATTTCAAAGAGATGCTGATGAGAACTGTATGATACCAATTAAGAAGAAAATTAATAATTTCTGTGCATATGCCAACCAAAAGTGGTCTGCAAACTTCAGAATCTGGGCTAAATTCGAAAAAAAGGAAAGCCAATGGTTATCCTGTGAGACTGAGCTTAAATTAATAAATAATGATGTTCCAATCAAAAGAGGTCGGCCTAAAATTGGTTATAGTGAAGGAAGTGTGAGGCAAAAACGAAAACTCGCATCCGAAGTTTCGGCAGAACAGGGAAACGACACCAAGTTGCTGCTTCATGCCGCTTCAATTGCCGCTCATTCAAATAAAGAAAAAGATTTGAATTTTGTTTTAAAAAAAACAACTTCTTCCCCAGGAGGGCCCCTTAAAATTAGAAAAGAGCTCACCTCTGATAACAAAAAGCCAATTATGCTTTCCCCTGGAGAAGCATTAGGTTTTTTGTTAGAAAATAATCTAACAAAACGACGGTATATTAGGATGAGGGAGCTGAACAAATTACACAATTGCGATATTTATACCAGCTATAAAAAACTTCTAGAATATAAGAAGCAATGCCGACCTGAAGGGTTAATGATAACAGAATCAATTGCGGAAGTCCCTTTACAAAACCTAGTTAATCACACAGCTGAGAGAATATTATCATACCAAGAAGAAATTTTAACGATAATGCCTGAGATAAGTGAAGTGATATTAGTTCTTAGTTATGGTTTCGATGGTTCTACAGGACAAAGTTTGTTTAAACAAATATATAAGAGCAATGCCCCAGAAAATTTAGATAGCTCCCTCTTTGTTACCTCCGTTATACCACTAAAACTAGTCACATCGGATGACGCAATCGTTTGGAAGAACCGTACTCCTCAGTCTATCCGGTTTTGTCGACCGCTAAAAATTGAATATATAAGGGAAACCAAGGAGCATATTTTGAAAGAAAAAAGAAACTTGGACCTTCAAATATCTAATCTAGTTCCTTTGAAATATTTATTATCAAATGGTAAGGAAATTTTAGTGAAATACGAACTAATAATGTCTTTAATTGATGGTAAGGTGCTAAACGTGCTAACGGATACAAAGTCCGCACAATCATGTCCAATATGTGGAGCAAATCCGAAGCAGTTGTTGTCAATAAAAGATTTAAGTTCGTTACACTTTCAGCCAAAACCAAGCTCATTAAAATATGGTATAAGCCCCTTACACGCATGGATAAGATGCCTTGAATTTGTTCTTAATCTGTCATATAGACTTCAGGTTAAAAAATGGCAAATTCGAAATACGGAGGACAAGAAATTAGTGCAAGAAAGAAAACGCAAAATCCAAGAAACTGTTTGGAAGGAAATGGGTCTTCATGTTCACAAGCCGAAAAGTAATGGTAGCGGATCGACGAATGATGGTAATACAGCTCGAAGAGCATTTTCAAATCCAGAATTGTTTGCATCTATAACAGATGTTAATGTTGAATTTATAAAGCACCTGCATATAATACTTATTGCCATTTCCAGTGAATTTGAAATAAATGTTGAGATTTTTAAGAGTTTTTGTTATGAAACTGCTGATATATATTTTAAAAATTACGAATGGTTCCCAATGTCGCCGACCTTGCATAAAATTCTAGCACATTCTTCACAAATATTACAAGCTTCAATCGTGCCTCTTGGGTGTGCTGGGGAAAATGCTTCTGAGACTAGAAACAAATTTTATAAAAAGGATAGAATTGAACACGCACGACTGGATTCTAGGGAACACAATATAACTGATGTATTTAACCGAGCTATGGATTCGTCTGACCCATTTTTATCTAGTGTGTATTTGAAGAAACGTTACTCAGCAAAAAGAAAGTTGACTTTTCCACGAGAAGTTATTTCTCTTTCAAAGGTTCCAGAGACTCCTGAATGTATGTTTCCATCTACATCAAATGCAATTGAAAATGATAGCGATTCCAATTCTGAAGAAGATGAGACATCATTCCAAATTAATTTTGAATTAGAAATTGATGAAACATTACAAGACTTTGATGAATCTTAATTTTGCTGTACTCTACATAATTTAATATTTTTTGCTATTTATTGATTGAAGTATCGTAAACAAATACCTACAGAGAATAAATTTTTACATAATAATCGTTAATCATTTTTAGTTTTAATCTATTTTATTTAAAATATATTAGTATTTTATATTAGACAAAAATTGTTTTAGGCCACCCGAAGTGAACCGGGTTCAACTCAACTTCGGGCTGGACTCAACTTATGAGTTATAAAAATACATACGTGTTATATTTTGAATTTATGAATTCAAATTTCTTGAAAAACTCGTAAAAATCTAAATATTGAAAATGCGATATCTCGTTAACTAAAATCCCCTTATATATATGTATATATTTTCTACAATAAAGCGGGTCAAATTCTATATACTTAGCACATTTTTTGCCAAATACTATTTCACTGTTGTCCAGTGTAGTTAAAACAAACTCAATTTCAAGTCATAATTTGTATGTATCTAGACGCACAATTAATTTTCGCACATAGAAGTGGGCGTGACATTACCCAATTAGCATGAAATTTTTACTAAGACCTTTAATGGGTCTTATACTTAATCCCACAAAATTTCAAGCGTCTAGGAGCTTCCTATGATTTTTTGTCTCAAAAACCGGTCTGGGAGCCCATAGTGCAATGATACAAAAACTACCTTCTTACCGACATTTTCTTTCAATGAAGAGCTGTTTTATCAATTTTCAAGTCGTTGAATGTAAACAAACTATGAAATACACATGGTAGTATGAAAAACTTAGATTGAATGTACAATATGGGCCATTCAAATTTTATTTAATTTTGCAGTGAAAAACGAAATTTTGTATGTACTTAAATAGAATTTATATATAAGCAACTTTTAAATATCCACTGATTTATTGGCTATAAGGCTGGTACTCCGGTCAAGATTTCGTGGGAAATGCAGTCTAACTACATATACAAATTTTTCGTATGAAATACTTGCGATATAATGTTGCCAAAGTCGTACTATGCTCGTATGACGAAAAACATTCGGAATGAATTCGGCATCATTTAAAAAAAAAATTTTAGGACGATTTATTTAACTGCGAAAAAACATGAGCGTACGTCTTTTTTTAAAAATAAATTTGTTTCGACCATAATATCTTACGAATGCATGAACCGATGTTAAACCGGTCAGTGGCGATCGACGTAGTCTATCAATGTTCAGAGCGGATAAGTTTGTGGAATCTACCGTTAAAGACGTTTAAGAGTTATTAAAAAAAACAGATTTGAAAAAAAATTTGCCATATTTTGAGATTTCACGATATCCGAATCGGCTACAATTCACAAGAAATCTAATTTGATAGAACTATTCGAAAAACGACTGGTTTGGTTAAATGCTGTTCAAAAGTTATAACGTTCACTTATTTTCACACATACATACTTCTTAGAAGTCGTCAGGGAAACTTGCTAGGAACTCAAAACGTTGAGAAATTGTGAATTTTCACCAGATTTTTGCAAAACGGGACAAAACCAGTAGTTTCCCGGTTTTTTTAATATGTAAAATTAAAAAAAAAAAACTGAACGAAAACAACGTAAAATTATCGCATGTGGGGTTAACAAAACCCGCTGAATTATATCCTCTGAGGCCATTAGAAACACCGGGTTTACGGGAATAAACCAAAAAGAAAGATGAAATTCGGCGCTGCATTGACGAGATAAGCGAAGATTTTTTCCAAAATGTGGTTCAAAATGTTGTGAAAAGAGAGAATGCTGTACGGACGTGCAAGAGGTAAACATTTGCCCGACACAATAGAAACAATATTTAAAAATATGAGAAATGGCAAACAGATTTGAGAATAAATTAATTACCAAATAAAAAGAAGAAAATATTAAAAACAATACATGTATAACATTACCTTAAGAAGCAGACCAAAGGTTAAGGAAATATTGAAAAGTGATAAATACAAAATAAATGGCCTAAATAAATACAATAAATACAAAATATATAAGCCTTAAGGCCCATTTAGCTAAACGCTGAAATCGTAAATGCAGCGCAAACGCATCAGCTGATCCAATCTGTTATATGCAGAAGTCGGCGGCGGGTTGAACGCGGGAATAAAATTTACTTTTGAGTCACACACATGCTTTTACTGAGTAAATATAGTTACCCTCATTCTCGTACGAACCTTCAATGGAGATGTTATTATTGTCATTGTTGTATGTTTATGAAAAAATACCTTGCTGTTGTTGCTATTGTCGTTGTTGTGTTTATGAAAAAAGTGTATTGAGGAAATTGTTATTTGCTCTCACTCATCCAAACTTACAATGAAGATGTATATGTTTGCCGATAAATTGTGAAAATACTTAAGGCTCAATTTAGCCGAACGTTGAAATCGTAAATGTGAGCTAAATGTAAATGTTGCTACACTTATAGCATGCTTAAAATCTTGTCATATGTTTTTGACAAAAACAAACAACATATAATTATTTATAAAAACAAAATCATAAAAAATTCCCAAAATATTGTGTTTCTTGTAAGCTACATATATCGATTGAGTGTATTTAATAAAGAAAATAATATAATATAATGGATGTGAAAGATATGTTTATCACAAAAAATCTGATGCGCATCACTTTCAGAAATAAGTACAATAAAACTCTATACAACTGTTTAAAACATTGATGGCACTTTAATATGTTAATGTTATTGGCGTTCGTGTTGAAAAAGTACGCAAATTAATTAAAGGGTACAAAGAGGTATCAGAAACACCAATATACACAACTAATAGTATATATAATAAGTCATTCCTTGGCATAAGTTTAATAAAATGGGCACATTTTTTTCCATATTACAATATACATATATTATATGTTTTACAATATTGCAAAATGTTTATATATACGTACAAACGAGTGTTTAATACATCTGAAACGAACAACCACATACAGACATGCGATATTTCATTGAGAATAAAACATTTATTTAGAAAGTTAAACATATAAAATGCGTATATCATGTCCTTATACATATTTATCAACTAAACATATCAAAAGAGAAATAAGTATTAAAAGAGGTATTTTGTGCCCCATTCTCATTCAACATTCATACCTCCACACATCGCTGGCTACAACTGTCACGTAACTTTAGAATAAAATTCTATTTTCTGCAAGTTCCAACGTTACGGCAACATTTTATTAAAGTCAAGTAAGCGTTTTCACAACTTGCCTTATTACAGTTTGGATCAGCTGACACATTTACCTAACATTTACGATTTAAACGTTCGGCTAAATGAGCCTTTATTTGAGCGCTATAAAACGCAGCGCAACCAACCTGCAGAAAATAGAATTTCAAGCAGAGGCATGTATGTATGTTGAATGAGAGTGTGGCACAAAAGGATTTTTTTTTGTACTAGTTTGGTTTGATATTTGAACATTTAGTTGATACATTTGTAGACATACATAGCATATTTAATAAATTAATGCATACACCATTTTTTTCTGTGAATTTTACAGAAAAAAATGGTGTATGAATACATACATACAACAAATAATAGTGTTTCAACATTGATGGCACTTTCCTACTTTGCGTTTGTGCAGAAAAAGTACGAAATTAAATAAATAGTACAATACAGTGTAAAAACATATGGTGCGTTTTTAAGCATTCTATAAGTGAAGCTGCGTTAGCAGTTGCGGTGCGTCAGCACTTACGCAGCATTTACGATTTCAGCGTTCGGCTAAATGGGCCTTAAAGCTTAAAACAGTAGTTCAATTAAAATTTTATTTACAGTTTTTAAAATTTTTTTTATATCCTCCAGAAAAAAATTGGATGATATATTCACTTTGTCATTCCGTATGTAACGCGCGATATATCAATCTGAGACGCCAGAAAGAATATATGTATGTGTTGTTCATTCTTCGTCTCTTTATTAAGTGTCTTCTTACAACTAGATTTTTAATATAATTCAAGTATAGCAATGTACTAGATTAATATGAATAGTTGTATAATTAAGGATATAATACTCCATTAGTTAGCAGAGTCATAAATAAGTGGATTCATATCATAACATCTCCCTTTTTTATAAAACTTCAACTCATATACTTTTGAGGTGTTTTACAAACTCTTCCACTTCTAGTAACTCTTTTATTTGATTGATTTTCATTATGATATGAATTCACATTTGTTTTTTCATTTACATTTTGATTAGTTTGATTTTCATTATTATTTAAATTTACATTGGCATTTTCCTTTACCTTTTGCTTAACATTTTCTTGTACATTTTCACTTGTGCCTGTATCTTCATTGACATTCTCGCTATTGTTATCATTATTATAATTTTCATTCCCATTTTTGTTAATGTGTTGCCTATTTCTTCTATATGTTGACCCTTCTTCATCCTGAATAATATAAGATCTAGGTTCTTTACAGTTTGCCACTATAGTACCAGGGTACCATATAGACGAAGGTGTCCTTTTAAACATGATCCTTTCACCTACTTCTACCGGTACAGCATCCTTTGTAGTCCTATTATAATACTGTAACATCTTCTTGTTCCGTTCATCTATTTGCCTTGAAATTTCTTCTGAATCAATTACTTTTTGTTTTAAATTTTCTGGGTGGCAGGGTAACTTAGTTGTCAATTCTCTACCCATTAACATTTCTGACGGACTCGGAAATTGTCCCTTGCGGGTTGTTCTGTACTGCAATAAAGCGGTGTATGGATCAGAAGAATCATCTAGGCATTTATAAAGAATTCTCTTTATCGTCTGGACTGTGCGCTCTGCTAGACCATTGGACCTAGGTAGGTAGGGACTAGAGGTCTTATGCTCCATTCCCCATTCCCTGCAAAAATCGGAAAATTCCTTCGAATTGAAGGGAGGACCATTGTCAGATATGAAAATAGCTGGAATCCCATGCCTAGCAAATATGGATTTAAGTTTAGTTATAACTTGCTTACCATTATAACCATAGCTCAAAATGTCAATTTCAACAAATTTCGAATAGTAGTCAACTACCAACAAATATATGTTTCTATTACATTCAAAAAGGTCACAACCAAGTTTGTACCATGGAATGGTAGGAATTTCATGTGGTAATAATTCTTCCTTAGAATTGGACCTCTTGAACTTTTTACAGGTTTCGCACTTGGATACCATAATGTCAATATCATTATTAATATTTGGCCAAAACATTGTCTGTTTCGCAAGATTTTGGCAACGTTGTACCCCCATGTGCCCCTCATGTAAATATGACAACATCTCACGCCTAAGATTTTTTGGAATTAAAATGCGGTTATTCATTAACAATATTCCATTAATTTCACTAATTTCGTCTTTTATAGAATGATATGGAAGAAACACTTCACTTAAAGACTTCTTGTTATCGGGCCATCCGTTGTTTATATATCCTAATAAAATTTGAAAAACTTCATCTGATCCTGTTGACTCCTTAATCCTTTGTATTGTTAAGTCTGGTAAAGTATTCTGAGACATAATAAAATTGCAATGTAAATCAATTTCTTCATTAAGATCTAATAAAGCATTCTCGTTAAGGGGGGCTCTTGAAAGAGCATCGGCTATGTAAAGGTATTTACCTGGTTTGTATACTAATTTTATATTATATGTTAAAAGACGCAACATAAACCTTTGTAATCTAGCCGGTATCTTATAGAGTGGCTTCTCAATTAAAGGAACGAGTGGTTTATGATCAGTTTCCCCTACGACCTGTAAACCATAAACGTATTGATGAAAACGAGTACACCCGAACAAAATCGCGAACAGCTCTTTTTCAATTTGAGCATAGTTAGATTTACAATCTGTCAACGAAGCCGAGGCATATGCTATTGGATTGTCTCCATGCATAATCGTTGCACTTACTGCAAATTTAGATCCATTAACTGATAATTTTAATTGTTTTTTCGGATCAAAATAGACTAAGACCGGAGAATTAGTAATTTCCTTTTTTAAATTTAGAAACTCGTTATTTTGCTCTTGGTTCCATTGCCATAAAACATCATTTTTCAACATATCTCTCAAATATTTAGTCTTTGCAGACAGGTTTTGTATGAATGCCCCTAGATAGTTTACTATCCCCAAAAACCTTTGCAATTCTGCGACGTTGGTTGGCGTTGGCATATCCAGAATTGCCCTTACTTTTTCATTATCCGGTTTGACGCCATTGCCGGTAAAAATATGACCAATAAATTTAATTTCGGTTCTTAAAATTTTCGATTTAGACTTGTTAAATTTAAGACCAACTACTTTTGCTCTATCTAAAACTTTTACAAGTATTCCATTATGCTTATCGATGCTGGGCGCATGAATGAGAAAATCGTCCATATAAATGATCAGACCATTTATGTCACCGAAAAGACGAATCATTTCCGAATGGAAGATTTCCGGCGCCGCATTAATACCAAATGGCAAACGAAGAAAACGGTAACGACCCATAGGGGTGTTAAAGGTGCTTAACTTTGATGAGCTCTTATCTAATGGGATCATCCAGAAACCCGAATTAGCGTCAAGGCTACTAAAAAATTTAGACCCAGTAATTTGTGCCTTACACTCGTCAATATTCGGACACGTGAATCTTGGTCTAACTATAACCTTTTTAAGTTCCTGGGGTCAAGACATAAGCGGAGGTTTCCATTCGGTTTGGTCACCAAAACGATTGAATTTACCCATTCTGTGGGTCCATCTTCCTTAACTATGACCTTTAAATTTTCCATCCTATCGAGTTCGTCTCTTAAAGGTTCTAAAAGACCAATTGGAACTCTACGTGGTACCTCGACTATAGGCAAACTGTTTTCTTTAGTTTGAAGATGACATTCTTTTTGTAATTGACCTAAACCTTCAAATACTTCCTTGTATTCTTCCAAAACAACATCTAAATTAATAGCATTGACTGTTCTGACTAAGTTTAATTGAATAGCTAAATCCAGCCCTATCACATTTTTACAATTCATTTTCAAAATATAAAATGTTGTTAAAGAATTTTTGTTATTATATTTAATATCTAAATCAATCTTTCCTAACACTGGAAGTTTTTCCCCACTAAAAGTAAGTATGTTAGTACAATTGTTAGTATTAAATTTAGCTATTTGTAAAATACTTATGGGTTTCTCTGACAATAGATTGGCTTGTGCGCCCGTGTCCACCTGAAAAGTTATCATCTTGTCGTTGTTGACTTGAGCTTCAATACACCATTCACTAGCTGCTGTTGACCCACTAAAGCTGTTGTTAATAGTACCAATGAACAGTTCTTCATCGCAATTATTCTCGACCACTTTCACGAATTTGTTGTTATTTTTGTTGTAGTTGCCGTTTCTAGAAAAACACATTTTGGCGAAATGGTTAAGTTTTCCACAGACGTGACACTTCACCCCCTCTGCTGGGCATTTATAACGATGACTTTGCTGACCAAAATTATTACATTTTTGTTGATGTTGAGACGGAACAATTTGTTTAGTTTTATAATGATTGCTGTTGGAGTTAAATTTTGGTTTGTTGTATTTATTTAATCCACAAATATTTGCGTTGTTGTTGTTGCTGGTTGACACTTGTTGAATTGCAGAAGCATTTTCTCGGGCTGCCTCAATTCCCTTGGCCATATCCAGTGCTTTATCCCACTTAAGGTCACCTTCGTTAAGCAGTCTTTCTTTTATTTTAATAAAACTCTGGCATAATCCATATATAAACATATCTCTGATGAGACTTTCTCTAAGTGAACCAAATTCACACGACATGCATAGACTTTGCAAATCAGTAGCATATTGGGTTATAGATTCACCCTCTTTTTGTCTTCTTAGAAAAAACTTATGGCGCTCCATGGCGGTATTGACTTTTGGAACAAAATGAGCTTCAAACTTCTTCCACAATTCGTCGTATTTGATAGTGTCTATATTGACATTAAAAGAACTTACAATTTGTAGTGCATCACTACCCATGTGATGTAACATCAAAGCGACTTTACGGGAATCTGTTTCATCCTCTAGCGCTGACGCTCTCATATAGATCTTAAAGGCGTTGCTCCAATTCTTCCACTCCTGACAAAGGTTTGTGACGTTGGCATTTAAAGGTGCCACAGACGTAGAAACTGATATCGGCTTTTTTGACTCGACGATGCTGTCGTTAGTTTTAATATTGTTTAATTTCTTGTTTTATTACTGACTGCTTTTATATTTTAGCTTTTGAAATTTTTTACTTTGACCTTTCTGCCCTTGACTTTGACTTTTTTTTCACTTTAACCGTTCTTTTTTTTCAACTTAATAAAATTTTGTATGAATTTTTATTAGTCGAACTTTTTCTTATGTAAATTGTTAATTTTTTATCGGGCTTAAGTTCGAATCTTGCATGACTGCAAATTATTTTTTTGTTATTTTTTATTATTAATAAATGAATTTGTTTAAATTCTATTTATTATTTTATATTAAGATTGGAATATTAAGAATATTTTTAATAATCATCAAACCAGCAGAACGGATCAGTACTGATTTCGAGGCCGCTACGCCATCTCATCAGCGTTCTTTGTTCAATTTTTCCCACTTTTGCAAGTGGTGCTAGTTAGTAGGAATATCAACTATTTAACCAATATTTTAACGAAAATTGAATATGAGAAGTTATCACATTCATATTATTAAGTTATTACATTTTGGTTAGTACGAAATTCCCCAACCCTGACGATTAATATTCCAAATATTCCAATATCTCTTTTGCTTTTTCCAGAGCCATCGGCTGCTGATAGGTAAAGCTTCTTTGTTATTTATGTTCAAGTAATTGAATTTAGTTGTCAATTTACTTTGAACAAGTGCGCGTGCCCCCGCAATGTTTTAAATTATGTATGAATTTTTATTAGTCGAACTTTTTCTTATGTAAATTGTTAATTTTTTATCGGGCTTAAGTTCGAATCTTGCATGACTGCATATTATTTTTTTGTTATTTTTTATTATTAATAAATGAATTTGTTTAAATTCTATTTATTATTTTATATTAAGATTTATTAATAATAAAAAATAACAAAAAAATAATTTGCAGTCATGCAAGATTCGAACTTAAGCCCGATAAAAAATTAACAATTTACATAAGAAAAAGTTCGACTAATAAAAATTCATACATAATTTAAAACATTGCGGGGGCACGCGCACTTGTTCAAAGTAAATTGACAACTAAATTCAATTACTTGAACATAAATAACAAAGAAGCTTTACCTATCAGCAGCCGATGGCTCTGGAAAAAGCAAAAGAGATATTGGAATATTTGGAATATTAATCGTCAGGGTTGGGGAATTTCGTACTAACCAAAATGTAATAACTTAATAATATGAATGTGATAACTTCTCATATTCAATTTTCGTTAAAATATTGGTTAAATAGTTGATATTCCTACTAACTAGCACCACTTGCAAAAGTGGGAAAAATTGAACAAAGAACGCTGATGAGATGGCGTAGCGGCCTCGAAATCAGTACTGATCCGTTCTGCTGGTTTGATGATTATTAAAAATATTCTTAATATTCCAATCTTAATATAAAATAATAAATAGAATTTAAACAAATTCATTTATTAATAATAAAAAATAACAAAAAAATAATTTGCAGTCATGCAAGATTCGAACTTAAGCCCGATAAAAAATTAATAAAATTTTGTCTTTCTCCTTTTACACACCTGACACCATGTTGTTCATTCTTCGTCTCTTTATTAAGTGTCTTCTTACAACTAGATTTTTAATATAATTCAAGTATAGCAATGTACTAGATTAATATGAATAGTTGTATAATTAAGGATATAATACTCCATTAGTTAGCAGAGTCATAAATAAGTGGATTCATATCATAACAGTATGTTCTTGATCAGTGATGAAATCTAAGACGATCTACCCATGTTCATCCGTCCGTCTGTGAAAATCACGATTCAGTCCAAACGAAAGGAGCCAGACCATTGAAACTTGGTATAAATATATCTTGAAGGATAGTTCAGGTCAAGTTCGTAAATGGGCGGAATTAGGCCATAGGAAAAAAGTTGCCCGAAGAAGAACTAAACCAACTTCTAAAAACCAACAATTTTTTTATAATTTAGTTAAGCAAATGATATTATTTTATGTCAAAAAAGGTCCAACGAGTTAAATTTGCAGTCATAAATTCAAAAAACTTAATTTTTGGACCCCGCCCCTTAGTGGGTCTTATTATATGCAAATATAATGTAAAAATTTAACAAATTCTGTTACTTAAGCCTACATTCCTTAAATATAACATTTTTAAGCTTTTATGATGAAGCTGACACGTACTTTCATTCTCCTCTGTCCTACTTTCTTGCTCCCCCTTTGCACCCCAAAATAACCCTATCAAAAAAAGTTGTTTTACACATAATTATCCCAAAAATTTGTGTTTAGTGTTTTATAGCAAAGGTGCAATGTCTTCTCCACGGCCCTTGCCAGAGCGACCCCGACAAAATACGTTTTTAATACCCTCCAAAAAGAGTTGGGCCACATAAAGTATATCTAAAGGGTGCTGTTGGCTGAAGTAGTAGCACACGAGACTATGAAACAGAGGGTCGTGAGTTCGAGCCCGCTCTGAGTCATGAAATATTGTGTTGAATTCTTCTGATCAGCATTAGTACGTGGTTGTGTTAGTTGTTGCCAGCCTGTTTCAATGATGAAGGCATAGTCACTGATCACTGAACATAATTGGCAGCGACTGACACTATCATGTACTAAAAAGCAGAGTAACAGCACCCACCTTCGTCGGCCCTGTAGCAAAAATTAGCCGGCGAAGTAAAAGGTTGAAATAGCTACAAAAAAAAAAAAAAAAAAAACTGTCTATCTTCTCATCTTTCCTAATCTGTCTCCTCAATACTATCCCCTCGTTTTCAGTTCCGGCGCAATGCATTGCATATATAGGGGTCATCCCCTGAGTGCTGGTCCTACTCCTAAAAAAAAAAAAAAAAAAAAAAAAAAAAGTATGCGCAATACATTGCATATATAGGGATCATCCCCTGAGTGCTGGTCCAAGATAAAAAAATAAATACGTAAGTTTTTATGCTGACAGAAAGGTGTCTCAAGGTGGAGACACATAGAATCCGTCATACGTTATACGTCGCTTTTTTTAACTGACATGAACGTACTGACGGAGATGGTTGGCACAATGAGTGCTATGTTAACGGATATTAAATCAGTTATTTGTTCTCCATTCCATTTATTTAACTTTTATTTTATTTACTTAATACAATTTTTGATATATTATTTAATTTTTCCTGAATACAAAAGAATTAATCGAAACAATCTGAAAAACTTATTGATGGCTGTCAAAGTATTCAACGTACGTCAAAAGTTGGTCAACTTTCGTACTTTCCTTTGACGCAGAAGTACTGAATGTGACAACTCACGTAAGAAAGCATATATTTCAACTCAGTAGTTGTCTGTTGAAAAAGGCGTCGTATAACGTATGACGGATTCTATGTCTCGGTGTTCAGTCATGCTGCTCCCAAAAAATTGGAAACGACCGTATTAAAATAAATTTTTTTTCCTTGTTTACGTAAGCTAAATACCATAAAAATTTAATAACAATAAAAATAGAGCTTTTATTTATTAAATATTTGGAGGGTATTTAAGATTCGACCTGGTCGAATATAACGTTTTTATTTGTTTTATAATAGTATAGGTAAATGCTTTTATATGTAAAAATTTAATAGAAATATTTGTGAAAATTTCATTAGAACAAAAATATTTTGGTAATACGCATGTAATAATTTAATCACAAATTATTTATTTGCTTTTTAGTATATGTATATAAATTATTATTATTTTTTGTATATTTTATACTTGATTGTTATTTATGTTGAAATAAATTAATTAAAATCATGTGTTCTTTTTTAATTTTTAAATTTGGACCTGCTTATGTGTAATTTCCGAATTCTTTGTTGGCAGCACTGGTTAAAAATAAAAAATAAATATTCCTGTAGATAATAGCAATTCTGACAATTTTAATTTTTTTCAGGTAAACCGTAATGAAGACTTGGTTTGAGCTTGTGTTTTTAGAAGAGTTTATTGAGGTATAAGAAAATCTGCCAGAATTTATTAATATAGAAAGTGATATATACCACAATAGAAATTTGAAGTAAAAATACGATGAAAAAGCGTTGAAAAAAAATAAATACAAATGAGACGCAAGTAACAATGGAAGTAGTAAAATACATTGCCCCTTATTCATAAAAATTATTAGAGGCTTATAAGAGTGTAATAGAGCTAATTTCATATGAAATTTTGTTTTATTACGCTGTTATTAGACTGTCATAATTTTTATGAATACGGGGGATTCTGTTTAAGGCAGCTTAAACAGGTATCCCCACTAATACAAATATTTTCAACACCAAAAATCACACGTATTTTGTTGCTAGAAAATGGTCAACTTCTTGTCAAAATCACATAAGCAGGGTTGTCATTTTAGCACTTGTAGTAATTATTTTTCCAATTTAGATACTAAGAAATATTTCAAATCAGTGAAGCTGTATAAATGAAAAGTTGTGGTATAGTGAAGTACATACAATTGAACTCTTTTTTAGCTCGGACTAGCACTCAGTGGATGACCCCTACATATGCAGTGCATTGCGCCGGAACTAAAAAAGAGAACTTTTTGTAGCTATTTAAAACTTTTACTTCGCCGGCTATATTTTTGCTACTGGGCCGACGAAGGAGGATGCTATTCCTCTGCTTTTAGTACATGATACTTTCAATCGCTGCCAGTGACCTGTACCATGCCTTCATCACTGATACAGGCTAACAACAACTAACACAACAATTCCCTAATGCTGATCAGATGAATTGGACACAATATTCATGACTGAAAGCGGAGTCGAACTCAAGATCATCCGCTTCATAGTCTTGTGTTAACTTCAGCCAACAGCAGCCTCAATGTGATTCAATTAATGAAAATCTATTTAAGGAGTTATCAGACTTTGTACTCTTATATTTTGACTCTTTCAAATGCTTGGGTTAATTTATTTAGCTTAAGAAGCTTAGGTATAAAAGTATTAACATTTTGTTAACACTTTGACTAATTATATTAATAATAATCCCTACAAGAAATGAATGACTGAAACTAATTCACACAAAACATTTTCATTTAAAAATTTGAACATATGATCGACATTTGTTGAATTTTTGACAATTCTTTTTGTTTTTAATCTCAGTTGCCATCTAATATTTTTTTATAGCAAATAAATTAAACTTATACAATTAAGATTAAGAAAGAAATCGTTCATTTTTAGTGAAAAAAGACATGTTAGTATATTATGTAATATAACACATAGCAATTACAATAACAAGTTATTTTTACATCTATAAGTAATATGCAAAGTATTTTCGGACGAGTGGAGTAATTCACCACTCAGGTGGACAACGGACAAACCCAAGGCTCTACAGGATCCTCACAAAAACTCAAAAATTAAGGTTAGGTTAGGTTAGTTTGAAGAAAGGGGCATAAGCTATCCCAATCCGTTCAGGATTATACCTAGGCCTCATGGGCCTGTTGTGCGCTCTATAATAAGGAGTTCCCATTCTACTGTAGGGTGCATCCACCGATACCATGGAAACCTTTAAATTCGATTACGTCAAGAACCCAGTTTCTTCGATGTATATCCTTAAGTCCCTCCAATTAGAACCCCTAAGATATTAAATCTCCCGTATAATCTCCTGATTAAATGTTTGCCTTCTGACTTGGGTAAAAGCTGGACAGTAGCACAAGTAGTGCACCAGTGTTTCGTCCTCTTCCTGACAGGCCCTGCATGTTATATCGTCAATGATACCCATCCTTGTCAGGTGATTCCTTAATTCTGTATGTCCTGTTATCAAATAAACCAATCTCCGTAGGGATGGCCTACTCAACGTTAGGATCTCCTTCGTCCTGTTACCATCTGGGTTCCCCCATAGAATTCTAGTCACCCTACCTACGGTAGAGTGCTGCCAATCCCTTGTATGCAATTCTATAGCCCACCATCTTAGTTCGTTCTTAAAAACCTGAAATGGCTTCGTACTGTCTAGCGTGATGTTTGCCATTAATGCTCCCATCTTTGCTAGCCTATCTGCCTCAACATTTCAAGGTATTCCCTGATGTCCTGGAATCCATATTATCTCTATGCTCCCACAGTGCGTGTATGAGTTAATCTCATCGTTGCATTGTAGTACACACCGAGATTGAACCACATTATTCCTCAGGGCCTCGATGAACTTCCTACTATCCGTGAATATACGAACTGGTATACTGTTATCGATTTCCTTCAACCATCTTATCCCTTCCGCAACAGCCAACCCTGAAATACTGTGCTATGATCCGGCAGGCTGAAGTATTTGCGAAAGTTTCGACCCATGTCACAGAAACCTCCACCCGATCGGTCACCAATCCTCGCCCGTCCGTGTATAGGTTCGTTATGGGGCCCATCGATTTACACACCATCACTGCATACAGAGCCACAAACATCATTTTACCCCAATGCCATGCCGATACTAATTTTCTAAAATATTGCAAATACCCATAATAAAATTAAGTTAGTTTTTGGAGATTTTAAAGTTTTAATTGGGGAGAAGTGACAAAAGTTGATTGGCAATACCTATTCGTGGTGAGAGCGCAGAGAGTAATAAGTAATACAATCGCAAAATGTAATAGTATAGGTTGTCTTTCCCTGCACTAGAGTGAGCAGTTAAGCTATGTTTTCCAATGTCGTCAGAATTAATAAGTACGACAGAGGTCCAAGCTCATATGTACACAATTGTTTACATCAGTTTTTTCATATTGCCCTTAAAGCGGCATGGCCACACATCAAACTGACGCTTCAAACTCTGCTTTTCTTTGATAGTGTTAGTGAAAACAAGTAAAAGTGCTATATTCGGCTGTACCGAATCTTAAATACCCTTCACAGATGTAATTCTTCTTTCTTTCTTTCTTGCTAAAACAGAAAGTAGCTTTAATTAAAAACTAATTAAAAAAAACAAATGATTTACATTATGTATGAATTTTTATTAGTCGAACTTTTTCTTATGTAAATTGTTAAGTTTTTATCGGGCTTAAGTTCGAATCTTGCATGACTGCAAATTATTTTTTGTTATTTTTTTTTTTTTTTTATTATTAATAAATGAATTTGTTTAAATTCTATTTATTATTTTTATATTAAGATTGGAATATTAAGAATATTTTTAATAATCATCAAACCAGCAGAACGGATCAGTACTGATTTCGAGGCCGCTACGCCATCTCATCAGCGTTCTTTGTTCAATTTTTCCCACTTTTTTGCAAGTGGTGCTAGTTAGTAGGAATATCAACTATTTAACCAATATTTTAACGAAAATTGAATATGAGAAGTTATCACATTCATATTATTAAGTTATTACATTTTGGTTAGTACGAAATTCCCCAACCCTGACGATTAATATTCCAAATATTCCAATATCTCTTTTGCTTTTTCCAGAGCCATCGGCTGCTGATAGGTAAAGCTTTTTTGTTATTTATGTTCAAGTAATTGAATTTAGTTGTCAATTTACTTTGAACAAGTGCGCGTGCCCCCGCAATGTTTTACATTATGTATGAATTTTTATTAGTCGAACTTTTTCTTATGTAAATTGTTAAGTTTTTATCGGGCTTAAGTTCGAATCTTGCATGACTGCAAATTATTTTTTGTTATTTTTTTTTTTATTATTAATAAATGAATTTGTTTAAATTCTATTTATTATTTTTATATTAAGATTGGAATATTAAGAATATTTTTAATAATCATCAAACCAGCAGAACGGATCAGTACTGATTTCGAGGCCGCTACGCCATCTCATCAGCGTTCTTTGTTCAATTTTTCCCACTTTTTTGCAAGTGGTGCTAGTTAGTAGGAATATCAACAATTTAACCAATATTTTAACGAAAATTGAATATGAGAAGTTATCACATTCATATTATTAAGTTATTACATTTTGGTTAGTACGAAATTCCCCAACCCTGACGATTAATATTCCAAATATTCCAATATCTCTTTTGCTTTTTCCAGAGCCATCGGCTGCTGATAGGTAAAGCTTTTTTGTTATTTATGTTCAAGTAATTGAATTTAGTTGTCAATTTACTTTGAACAAGTGCGCGTGCCCCCGCAATGTTTTACATTATGTATGAATTTTTATTAGTCGAACTTTTTCTTATGTAAATTGTTAAGTTTTTATCGGGCTTAAGTTCGAATCTTGCATGACTGCAAATTATTTTTTGTTATTTTTTTTTTTATTATTAATAAATGAATTTGTTTAAATTCTATTTATTATTTTTATATTAAGATTGGAATATTAAGAATATTTTTAATAATCATCAAACCAGCAGAACGGATCAGTACTGATTTCGAGGCCGCTACGCCATCTCATCAGCGTTCTTTGTTCAATTTTTCCCACTTTTTTGCAAGTGGTGCTAGTTAGTAGGAATATCAACTATTTAACCAATATTTTAACGAAAATTGAATATGAGAAGTTATCACATTCATATTATTAAGTTATTACATTTTGGTTAGTACGAAATTCCCCAACCCTGACGATTAATATTCCAAATATTCCAATATCTCTTTTGCTTTTTCCAGAGCCATCGGCTGCTGATAGGTAAAGCTTTTTTGTTATTTATGTTCAAGTAATTGAATTTAGTTGTCAATTTACTTTGAACAAGTGCGCGTGCCCCCGCAATGTTTTACATTATGTATGAATTTTTATTAGTCGAACTTTTTCTTATGTAAATTGTTAAGTTTTTATCGGGCTTAAGTTCGAATCTTGCATGACTGCAAATTATTTTTTATTATTTTTTTTTTTTTATTATTAATAAATGAATTTGTTTAAATTCTATTTATTATTTTTATATTAAGATTGGAATATTAAGAATATTTTTAATAATCATCAAACCAGCAGAACGGATCAGTACTGATTTCGAGGCCGCTACGCCATCTCATCAGCGTTCTTTGTTCAATTTTTCCCACTTTTTTGCAAGTGGTGCTAGTTAGTAGGAATATCAACTATTTAACCAATATTTTAACGAAAATTGAATATGAGAAGTTATCACATTCATATTATTAAGTTATTACATTTTGGTTAGTACGAAATTCCCCAACCCTGACGATTAATATTCCAAATATTCCAATATCTCTTTTGCTTTTTCCAGAGCCATCGGCTGCTGATAGGTAAAGCTTTTTTGTTATTTATGTTCAAGTAATTGAATTTAGTTGTCAATTTACTTTGAACAAGTGCTGGTTTGATGATTATTAAAAATATTCTTAATATTCCAATCTTAATATAAAAATAATAAATAGAATTTAAACAAATTCATTTATTAATAATAAAAAAAAAAAAAATAACAAAAAATAATTTGCAGTCATGCAAGATTCGAACTTAAGCCCGATAAAAACTTAACAAAACAAATGATGTTATTAGTTACTTTTATATTTAAGACAGCGTTTAAATTTTTTGGTTAGGAAGCTAAATGTTTGACTCTTCTTATTTCTACTACCTCTGAACGTCTTTCAAAAATATTAAATATGTTTAATTTACAAACAAAAAGAAAAAATCCATTTCATGTACCCTAAAAGGTTCTAATTGTCCAACCGTAGAATCAATCGTCCTTTAGATTTTTGTGGTTCTTAATACCAATTTATTTCTTCCTGATATATAAGGTAGGTGTAATTCATCATAAGAACCAAAAATAACAAATTATATGTGTACTTTTATGAATCAGGAAATGTCGATATATCAACCCTGATATTGGATTTTTAACTATTTTAGTTTTTAGTACCATTTTAACTCTTCCCGAAGTATAAAAAAGATTTCATTCGCACACAACCAAAATAATTAACTTATATGTCTACTTTTATGTACTATAAAATTTCGATTTTCCAACCCTGGAAACGAATTTCTAATACCAAATTAATTCTTCCTGAAGTTCACTAAAAAAACAAAATTTGGAATTAATGTGGGTTCTTTTATGTACCTGCAATATTTCGATTTTCCAACTCTGGAAGCGAATTTTTATTTTTTTTCCAATGCAATTCTTAGTGAATTTTTAAACTTTTTGGTCACTTTCATGTACCATAAAATATTTCATTTGTCCCATCCTGGAATCGAAATTTTGATTTTTTAAGATTTTAATACCAGTTTTGTTCTTCCTGAATTATAAAATAGTTTTAATGAGCAAAAACAACAACATCAATTCACTCTTTTGTTACTTTTATGCATAAAGAATATTTCAATTTCCCAACCGTGGAAACGAAATTTTAATTTTTTTTTGTTTTTTCTTTTACCAATGCAACTCTTAATAATGAGGTTAATGCAACTCTTAATAATGAGTTTTATTTAAGAAAAACTTAAAATTTGTAACCATTTTGGTCAATTTCATGTACTACAAAATATTGCAGTTATCCAACCCTGTAATCGAAATTTTTATTTGTTTTAATATTTTATACCAATCCTGAATTAAAAAATAGTTTTAATTTGTCAAAAACCGACGTTAGTTGTCTTGTTGGTTACTTTTATGCATAAAAAAAATTGCAATATCCCATCCCTGGGAGCGAAATTTTAATTTTTGTCTTCTTCTTTTTACCAATGCTAGTTTTCATTGCTTATAAAATAGTTTTATTCACAAAAATCTTAAAATTAACAACAATTCATGAGGTATAAAGTAGTTTTATTGAAGAAGCATTTTTAAATTTTTAACCATTTTGGTTACTTTTATGTATAAAAAGTTTCAATTTCCTACCCCTGGAAGCGAAATTTTTATCTTTAAACTTTTTTTATCAATGCAGATCTTCATGAAGTATAAAGTGATTTTATTTAAGAGAAACTCAAAATTTA
This sequence comes from Linnaemya tessellans, assembly GCA_951800035.1. Classification (NCBI taxonomy): domain Eukaryota; kingdom Metazoa; phylum Arthropoda; class Insecta; order Diptera; family Tachinidae; genus Linnaemya; species Linnaemya tessellans. Next base: position 41,305,341 of record OX637533.1, on the reverse strand, counting down.
TAACAATTTTGGTTATCACATGTACAACAAAATATTGCATGTACCAAAAAAAACTTTCATTTTCCCAACCCTCGAACCGAAATTTTATTTTTTATCAGTGCAAGTCTTCTGGAGGTATAAAGTAGTATTATTTAAGAAAAATTTAAATTTTTTAACCATTTCGGCCTTTATCATGCACTACAAAATATTGCACTTGTCCAACCCTGGACTCGAAATTTTGATTTTTTTTTTTTTGGTCAATGCAAGTCTTCATGACGTATAAAGAGGTTTTGTTAAAGAAAAACTTGAAATTTTTACCAATTTTATTTACCACATGTACTACAAAATACAGAATGGGCCGAAAAAATTTTTATTTCCCATCCCTGGAAAAAATTTTAATTTTTTTAGTTTTTAATAGACCATTGAGGTTTCCCAAAGCACGAAATAGGTTTAATTTACAAACATTAAAAAAAATAATTGATTTTTGGTATAAATTTTGCGTCGAGAAATAGGTGTAAGCTTCCCAGCTCTGGAACCGTACTTCGGATATTTCTGAATTTCAATAGCACTCTATTTAAGCTCATTTCCAATCCAATGCTGTTGGCTGAAGTAGTAGAACACGAGACTATGAAGCGGAGGGTCGTGAGTTCGAGCCCGCGCTGAGTCATGAAATATTGTGTTGAATTCTTCTAAAACAGCATTAGTGCGTGGCTGTGTTAGTTGTTGCCAGCCTGTTTCAATGATGAAGGCATAGTCACTGATCACTGAACATAATTGGCAGCGACCGACACTATCATGTACTAAAAGCAGAGTAACAGCACCCACCTTCGTCGGCCCTGTAGCAAAAATTAGCCGGCGAAGTAAAAGGTTGAAATAGCTACAAAAACAACTGTCTATCTTCTCATCTTTCCTAATCTGTCCCCTCAATACTATCCCCTCGTTTTCAGTTCCGGCGCAATGCATTGCATATATAGGGGTCATCCCCTGAGTGCTGGTCCTACTCCTAAAAAAAAACACGGTCCAAGAACGATGTCTCTAGCTCTTCTGGGGGCTTGGGAAAACCGATTTCACGTACAGACGGACGGACATCGCCCAATCGTCATCGCTATTCATAAGGATCCAGAATATATATATACTTTATGGGGTCCCATGTGAATATCGAAGAAATTACACACGGAATGACAAACCTATATATACCCTTTCACTTTTTTGTGAAGGTTATAAAAACTCACACGTATGGTTTGACGTGAGTTTGAAGAATATCAAAACAATTTAGATTTTCACTCTCAAACTGAATTTTACCAACACATACACAAGTTTGAAGCATCAGTTTGATGTGTGGCCATGCCGCTTAAGAAAATGATAGCAAGTTTTAAGGTATTAAGCACTCAGCACTATCAAAGAAATGACTAGTCAAATGTTCGGTAGTTTTCTTGTAGGGAATGCATTTCAATATATATCTAGTAGTATTATATGTAACCATATACATATATACGAACACTTTTACTTATTTACCATACGGCAAGCCTGAACTTTTAAAAGAAAGCAACAATTTATGTGGCTTGTGTGCAAACTTTTCACATTAGTTTGCTATGTAACCGATAAACACCTGAGCTAGTGGGGATACCTGGTTAAGCTGCCTTGATTGCGTTGCTATTATAGACAAGCTTCGGTTTTCAATGTGTTTTTTAATGAAGGATGACATACATACTTGAATTATACTGTAAAGGCCTCATTAGTCCTTAATTTCTGTTGCTGTTCTATGTCCATTCTTTTCTGTACAAAATATTTTGTAAATACTTTTTCTGCGCAAGAAGAAGTAAACTGTATTCAAAATAAAAACATTGTGAACAAACATTTTCAAAAAAAATTATAAATAATCAAACTAATAATTAAAAATGAAAATGTTCACCAAAAATTCAGTACTTTAAAAAAACTATTTGATTAAAACAAATTTTTCCAGCTCCTTTCAACAACGCCCACTTTTCCATTTCAGAATGCACCAATACCATTATCCTCAAAACCCAAAAGTTGAAAATATTCAATTTTTTAGCATTTTTAACTCTATTTATACAAAAATCTTTGCGAAGTACTGCCATGGTGCGAAATACCCTGGCCGAAGCCCGGCTATACAAAAGGTCTTTACCAATATAAAATATTACTTCATACAAATTTTTTACTTCGAAAAGTCTTTACCAACATAAGATTGATTTACATACATATATTATGCTTTTTAGTTTTGGGCCATCTGTAAGTTAACGATGAGTATGCTAACTGTATATTTTTCGCTGACAGCAGGTCTACAATTTTGTGGGAACATTTTCTAATTTCATTGTAAAAAAGGGTAGGCAAATCTCTAGTTTTGTATTTTTGAATTGATGATGGAATTTACAAAGTGTTTAAGGAAATATCACTCCCAGTAAATTTTGCAGAACTGTTCATGAAATTGGACTGCTTTTTTTACATTAACGTTTCTTCGAGTATCGAGCTTATGTAAACATGTTGTGAGGTTCAGTTGGGGTTAACATCGAACAAATCACAAATGTAAGGGATAATTTTTCAACCCCTTTATGTGTCTCAACGGTTTATAGTTCAGCCGCCATTAGGTAGACCTACCAAGTACTGAAATAAGCGCCAGCACCTGTGTTTACTTTGGTGAGTTCTGGAAGTCGACTGGTAATTATTGACTTGCGTTCTCATTGCTACCATCTGACTTACGCCAATAGTCTCTACAATAGACATGTGTTGGCTGGTAGTACAAAGTATAATACCGCCCAAAGCTGGACACCCAGACGTAATGTGAGCTTCCGCCTAAGCTTATTCCAGGAATAGTTTACAAGTATTAACCAGTATAATTTTCGTCTTAACCAGATGGTACCTGAAATTAAAATGTTCGGTTGTACCTAAAAACCATGTCCTCGTGAGCACCGTACGATCCTGGCCATACGTTGTACATCTACCACTTTTTAAAATCAGGTACCCCAGTGTAATTCTCGGTTCGAGTTATCCGAGCATTCGTCTAATCAACGTGTGATTATATAATGCGGTAAGAACTCTCTTCCCCTCCATCCAACTATCAGTCAAGTGATTCAACATATCGAGTCATAACCGCCAAAAAAGCTTAAGCGACATGTTCTTCTAAAATCGGTTTTTTGATGATAATCGATTATTTACAATAATTTGGACCATCTGTCAATATATGATATTAATTACCGTTACGGAAATATTTATTTTTATTTATTTAAATTATTTTTATGTCCCGCACACAAGACATTATAGTCTTATATTGCAGCACAGGACTGAGCATATGCAAATACAATATATCAAAAAGTAAAATAAAAACAAAAGTAAAAATAAAAGATAAAAACAAAAGTTAACAATACGAAACAAAATATATATATGAAAAAAAAAAAGTAATAAAAATGGAAAATTAAAATTACATAAAATTTAAATTAATTACAAAATTTATAAAAATAAATGAAGTTAATAATGTATATATGTATGTATGTATAGCTTTTAAGAAATGTATTCATATAAAGCAAAAAAGTATATATAAGTACTATGTATATACATATAATCAACCTGAAAAATGACAAGAAACATATTTCCTGAATTGACGTGCGTTGCTAATGGTTTGTAAATTATGGGGAATTCCGTTCCAGAGACTGATAGCATTAATAAAGAATTGGTATTTAGAGATCAGTGTACGATGACGAAATACTAGAATCCTTCTGCCCCTATCAAGAGTTGAGAAATTTAAACGATCATAGAGGTGCGCAGGCTGATGTGTATATATTATTTTGTGCATAAAGAGTAGAACACGGATTCTTAGGAAATCATCAAAGCCAATACCGTACAGCAAGTTTACGTAAGGTGATATGTGATCCTGTCTTCTTAGGCCATAAATATACCGAATTATGCTATTAAAGGTTACATTAAGTTTCCTTTTGCTGTCACCATCGCAGCTGGCAAATAGTTCGCAGCCGTACAATAACATTGGTATTAAATAAGATTTTGCAAGAAGTATTCTAATTTTAATTGGAGTGCAATACTGAGTTTGCCAAAGATTCCTTAGCATTGAAAATGTACGACCACATGCGAAATTAACGTGATTGGACCAGGTAAGTGTATTGTTAAAGTAGATGCCAAGATTTTTGGCAGTATTTACAATATCTATAGTCTGATTGTTTATAGATAAAATAGGATTGTAATTAATCCTCAACAACCTTTTTCTTATGATCAAACACTTGGACTTAGCAGGATTAATTGCTAGACCATTAGCAGTAGCCCACTCATAAACGCGCCCTAAATCCCTATTTATAGTACCAACACATTCATCAAAGTCTGTGGTGCTGCAGCTAGTATAAAGTTGAACATCATCTGCATACAATCTAATCTTACAGTGTCGTAGCTTATCATGGAGATCATTCACATATAGTGAAAACAGTAGGGGGCCTAGTATCGATCCCTGTGGAACACCTCGGTTCAATGGCAAATAACCTGAAACTGAGGTGGGTGTTTCAACATATTGATATCTATCTATCAGATATGAATATATAAGACCCTTGGCAGCTGAAGTAAACCTAAACATATGTTTAAGTTTGCAACACAAAATGTTATGGTCAACCATATCAAACGCCCTGGAATGATCTAAAAGAACTAAAAATGTCACATTACCACAGTCTACTTGCTGTCTGATGTCCTCCGCCACATCTACGAGGGCCGTCAAACAACTATGATCTTTGCGAAATCCAGATTGACGGTCCGTAAGCATACTGTTCGTTTCAAGATATCTTATAACTTGGTTATGGATTAATCTCTCAAAGACCTTAGATAAAAATGGCAAAATTGCTATCGGCCTATACTCAGAATTAGATTTAGGAATAGGTAAAATCTTGGCAAGTTTCCAAATTTTTGGATAACGGCTAATGGTAAAGATCCTGTTAAAAATATAAGTTATATAAGGAAGAAGTTTTGGAATTAAAATTTTTACAAATCTAGGATCCATTCCATCCACACCAATTGCATTGGATTTTATTGACAACAGACTGGACAAAACGTCGCGTTGGTCTACATTAGCAAAGCTGAAGTTATTGCTCAAAACATCATTACCGAAATCATAATAGTCAGAATTAGGTTGAACATTTGGGGTACTCAAAAATTTTTCATTTAGAGTGTTAGCATCAATTGCGCAGTGATCCAGGGTGGCAGATTTCCCAATACCAATTTCACGTATCACCTGCCACGTCTTCTTTGAGCTAATGGCATTAGAGAACTTCGAAGCATAATAATCAGATTTAGCTTTTTTAATTAGCTTGTTAACCATATTACGTGATACTTTGTATTGTTCATGTAATACCGTGGTTTTAAAACGTTTCCATCTCCTATATAGAAAGTCCCGGTTATTAATGGCCTGCATTATGGCGTGCGAGAACCAAATACAGCAAAAGAAATTTTAGCTTAACTGCATTTTCCTTTAAATTTTTAATTTGTTTACATATGTTTGCAACTGCAAAGTGTCGGTTAAGCTAAAATTGTCTTTTTCATATAAAACAAAAGTAGTGTCAAACATTCAAGAATATCAATGAAACAGTTAAAGAAAATCTTGCTAAGGACAATAATTACAAGTTTTTAAATTTTTTGGTTAAATTAACTGATTTTTCACTACATCAGGACCCTACGTTCCATAGTCTCGTGTTCTACTTCTGCCAGCAGCACCCGCAACCTTCAGATGCATGCATTATATTATAGGAAATTCGTTAGAACTATTAACATTAAATATTACAATAAACTACAATCCTTTGTGTTCAATATTGATGTTATAATTTACTTTTTGTCGCTTAAGCTTTTTTTGGCTGTTATGCCTCGATATGCATAGGTCGCAAGACACACCTACGGCCTAACTGAGGACTGAACATCTACAATATATCTTCCGTGCGTTATAGATTCACATCCGCGATTAGTCTTTCGACTATTCCTTTTTTACTCACTTAAAAGGAATTTCAGTGGATATAAACCTCAGTTCTTCTGTAATGCAATTTAACAAACACTATAACCAGAAGGGTGTACTGTATATTTACAGTCTCTATTACAACATGCATATCGCCATGTTGCATTTCAACTAAAACATTTGTTTTGTAGTCTATTGTTGGCAAGACCTAAAAGACATCAAGTCCGGCAACATTATCTACATATGTTTGACACATTATATTTCTTATGAGTAAAATGAGATATTCTTAACTCGCTTGTCGTCTAGCTCTTGTACCTATTAGATCGTATATTGAATTCTTAATTGTTAAATAAACGTTGTTACTCTTTTTGTATATAACTTACACGGGAATTATTTGCTGGGAAAAGAACGGTTACAAAGGTAGACACAACTACAACAGTGGCGACGAGGATTTAGGGTTTTTTTTCGAGCAATAATCGATAAGTTGCTAAGCTAGTTTTTTTTTCGGGCAAAATAAAAATGGCTACGTTGGAAGCGGTCGTCTCACGAATTTTGACGCAACAAACAGAAACGGCCAAACGCCAACAAAATTTGTTGGAACAAATGGTAAATTTTTTAAAAGCTCCTAGCGGGGTAGCGGCACCACAACCTACAACACAATCAGGGCACGAACATTTGATGGATGTATTATCAAAAAGCGTCGGAGAGTTTCGGTACGTTCCAGAGTCGGACGGATATTCCACCAATTGGTTCAACAGGTATGAAGCGCTATTCGTGGAAGACGCGAAGGCTTTGGATGATGCATCCAAGGTGCGGCTGATTCTTCGTAAAATAAGCCAAAATGTATTCGACAAATATTCGAATTTTTTATTACCATGGAAGCCGCAAGAGCTGAATTTTGAAGAAACCTTAAAACAACTAAAAGGGTTATTTGATTGCAAAGAATCTTTGTTTAGCATTCGCTTTAATTGTTTAAGGTTGCACAAAGACGACAATGAAGACATCGTTATGTACGCCGGCAGAGTGAACAAGCAGTGTGAACGTTTTGAACACGCACAGATGACAACACAACAGTTAAAGTGCCTTATTTTCGTTATTGGCCTGCAATCTCATGCATATACTGAGGTGCGCAGTAAGCTAATTGCAATGTTGGAAAGTACTTCAGATATAACGCTGGAGAAGCTGACAACAGAAATACAACGTATGACGATACTCAGAAACGACACCAACCTAGTGGAGACACAAACACCGCAGGTAAGAGTTTTGAAGTACAAGAACAATAAAATACGACATCGCGTGAATATGGAGAAGGTCGTCACGAACAAATCGGAAGTTGATGGCCCAAGGCGTCCATGTTGGCAGTGCGGAGCTATGCATTTTGTTAGTGAGTGCGAGTACACTGGTCATAAGTGCAAGTCTTGCGGTGGAACTGGTCATAAAGAGGGTTATTGTGGATGTTTTGAGAACCAGCCTACACAAAAGCAAAACCATAAAAATCAACAACATCAGCAGCGTAACAAAATGTGCAAACACATCAAAAATAATAGCGAACGCCGTACAAACGTGGTCGCAGCGGCGCCGAAGTTCCAGAAAAATATCAAAACAGTACAAAGTCACGTAGCTCGCAGGAAATTTATTTCGATTTTCATACACAAACATCCGGTGGAACTACAATTGGATACGGCAGCTGATGTCAGCATAATATCAAAATCAAGTTGGATAAAAATCGGGAAATGAAAACTGCAGAGCTGTATGCACAAAATATCAGATGCATCTAACAACAAAATACCTATCATGGGTGAATTTAATTCTACACTGCAACACAACAATACCGAATATACAGCAAAAATTTGTGTTACAGAGTTAGAAAGTTTCGGCACAGACCTGATAGAGAAATTATTGTTAATCGTACATTGTATACAAAACCAAACAGTACGCCAGTTTTTAAAGCAAAGTGGCCGGTACCATATGCTACATTACCATTAGTGGAAGCCGAATTAAACAGACTAGAAGCCGAAGGGATCATAACACAAGTAACACATTCCGAATGGGCGGCCCCAATAGTTGTTGTACGTAAAGCAAACAACAGCATACGCATCTGTGGAGACTACTCAACTGGGTTGAATAAGTGCATGGAACCGAATGTATATCCAATACCACACGCAGACGAAATATTTGCCAAAATGGCAAATTGCAACTTTTTAGTAAAATTGATCTTTCAGATGCTTACTTGCAGTTCGAAGTGGATGACAAATCAAAAACATTGTTTTTGCTGTATTCGGTTAATCGGTTGCCACCAGGAGTAAGATCCGCACCTGGTGCATTCCAAAAAGCTATGGACACCATAATAGTGGGACTCAATGGGGTTTTAGCTTATTTAGATGATGTCATCGTGGCAAACCAACGCTGGAAGAAAATTTTGTAAAAGTCAGAGAGGTTATCAAGCGTTTCCATGAGCACGGTCTGACAATAAATTGGGAAAAATGCGACGTATTTAAAAATTCAATTAACTACCTGGGCCACGTAATTGGATCAGGCGGTATTCGTCCAGATCCTAGAAAAATAGAAGCCGTCTCAAACATGCCACATCCAGAGAACATTTCGCAACTTCGTTCTTTCTTAGGTGCCATAAATTACTACGGTAAATTCATCACACGAATGCGTGACCTAAGACATCCTCTCGACAACTTATTGAAAGCCGAATCAAGTTGGAACTGGGATACGAAGTGCGAGTCATCTTTTCAAAAGTTTAAGAAGATACTACAATCAGACTTGCTCTTAACGCACTACAACAGCAAGTTACCAATAATTGTAGCGGCTGACGCATCTATGGTCCGGCTGGGTGCTCAAATTTTACACGACATGCCTGATGGGACCAGAAAGCCAATTTATCACGTGTCACGGGCACTAACACCATCGGAGCAGAAATACAGTCAGATAGAGAAAGAGGCGCTAGCATTAGTGTACGCATGCACGAAATTCCATCGCATGATTTATGGCAGGAATTTTACGTTGCTGACAGACCATAAACCATTGGTCAAAATTGTCGGATCGCAAAAAGGTATCCCCACTCATACCGCAAACCGTTTGCAGCGGTGGAGTCTTATTTTAATGGCTTATAATTTTCAAATTCTGTATGTGAACACTAATGACTTCGGGAATGTAGATATTCTGTCACGTCTCATAGCAAAACAACCACAAACCGACGACTTCGTAATAGCTGCGATACAGAGTGAAGACGATTTAAATTTCATTCTCGAAGACGGTCTCAAAAATCTACCGGTGACACAAATTACGTGTAGCAACCGCAAAGGACACAGAGTTAAAGGAACTTGCAAAGTTTATTTCGGATGGGTGGCCTACGGAATCGAAAATTCCTTGTTTTGGTAAACCGTATTACAATAGAAGAGATTCCTTAACCATAGTAAACAGCTGTATCATGGTCGGAGAGCGAATAGTTATTCCAAAAGTTTTCAGACGTAGAGTGCTACACCAATTACACAAGGGACATCAAGGTATTGAACGCATAAAAAGTCTAGTAAGATCATTTTATAAGATCAGTTTATTGGCCAAATATAGATGCCGAAATATCACTATTCGTAAAACATTGTCAAAATTGCGTTTTAGTAGCACCGTCGCCTACTAAATTGGTACTGAGCTCATGGCCCATACCAGCAGCAGTTTTGGACAGAGTACATATCGATATAGCAGGTCCCCTGAGAGGTAAATACTATTTAGTGATAGTTGACGCATACTCGAAGCGGCCTGAAGTAATGCAAATTGCAACAATTTCATCAAACGAAATCACTAAATGTATGCACGAATTTATTGCTCGATATGGTCAACCAAAACTAATAGTCTCGGACAACGGTACACAATTCACCAGTTCCAGGTTTCAAAATTTCTGTGAGGGGAGAGGAATAGAACATATCAGAACTCCACCTTATCACCCACAGCCTAATGGCCAGGCGGAGCGTTTCGTGGAGACAATAAAAAAGGCTCTAGAGAAATCATATTCGGATGAAAACCAAGATGATAAAGAAAATCTGTTAAATTTCTTATTGCAATATAGAGCAACGCCAAACCCAAGTGCTCCAGAAAGTAACTCACCTTCCGAGTTGCTTATTGGAAGACGCATCCGAACGACATTAGATTTATTAAGAGCTAATACAACCGCACACGGTATACTCAATTCCAGTATGGAAGCATACTACAATAAAAAACATGGAGCTAAAGTGCGTATTTTCGAAGCCGGAGACCAAATATACGCAAAAAGTTATGCTAAAAATAAGATGTCTTGGGTGCCAGGAGAAGTGGCAGAGCGAGTCGGCGCAGTAGTGTACAACGTGCTGATATCGACAGGCCGTCGTAGCACACTCATACGGTGTCATGTGAATCAGCTCCGACAGCGTTATATAAACGATCAATCCAAACAGATTGCGCATTTCGATTGTGATGACAACTTCCCGCTCCCAACGGAAGCCAGGGAGTCACAAGATTCATCACCACTGAATCGCAACGTGCAGAGGCGGAGCAGCCTATGGAAGCTGAAGGTCAACAGCCTAGAAGGTCAACCAGGCGACGTCAAGCTCCACGCAGATACTCACCTTCCTAAAGGGGGAGATGTTGGCAAGACCTAAAAGACATCAAGTCCGGCAACCTTATCTACATATGTTTGACACATTATATTTCTTATGAGTAAAATGAGATATTCTTAACTCACTTGTCGTCTAGCTCTTGTACCTATTAGATCGTATATTGAATTCTTAAGTGTTAAATAAACGTTACTCTTTTTGTATATAACTTAAACGGGAATTATTTACTGGGAAAAGAACGGTTAGCAAGGTAGACACAACTGCAACATCTATAATACTGCAGCATGCACAGCATCAAACTGCATTTGCAAGTGCCGGACAAAATATTTGTGTGCATTCATTTATAAAATGTCTGTGGATGTTATACACACATGTATGAACTCGTGGAGATTTCACGAGCTTTTGGGACATGTAGCCTATAACTACTCTGGGAAACTAAAAGGTACTCAAATCAATGATTGAAGCCTATTTTTATTACCACATTTAATTATTAATATTAAGAACCCACTCAATATTATATTTTGGAAATCTCATAAAATTATGATTCAACTAGAATTTGAGTGAAGCTCTAGACGTCACCCATTTAAGTCGTCTAAAAATTCACATACAGAAGTAGTATACAAGATGAACAAATTTTAAATATAAATTAGATCCTATTTAAACTCTAAGAAATAAAATCAAATGGATTTTCATTAAATATTCCATTCACTTTACATGGCGATCCACATACAATTATGTTTGAAGAAGTATACGCCATCTAACTACAGTACTTTTCGCTCATAGTCCATTCCGCTTAAAGGCCAAAACCGGATATAAGCCAAAACTGTCGTATTCATTTGCAGGCTTTTTTGAATTTCATACAAATTATTTGTTCTAAAGTCCACTTCGCTTGTACTCCATTTTCGCTTAAAGTCCACGTTTTGTTGGCATGCGTAACTAATATTGTATGGAAAAAACTCGCGTATAGTCCACTCTCTTTTTTTGATTGTATGTTTTATGCCTCCAAGTTTAACGCGTTGGACTTTCTTTGACATAAAAATATATCATTTGCTTAACAAAATTACGAAAAAATAAACTTTAAATATTATGTTGTTTTTTAGAGGTTGGTTTAGTTCTTCTTAGGGGAACTTTTTTCCCTCTTGGTCTATTTAACCCATTTCCGCACTCAATCTGTGCTATCATTTAGGATATATTTATACAAAATTTCAAGAGTCTAGCCGTTTTCGTTTGAACTGAATCGTGATTTCCACAGATGGACGGACGGACGTACGGACATGCTCAGATCGTCTTAAATTTCATCACTAATCAAAATATATATGTATATTCCCTATGGGATCTCAGATGGATATTTCGTTGCGTTACAAACGAAATGAGTAAGTTGAATTAAACTGATGTTGACTTTCCTTTGTGCCTTGGAATATTTATCATGTCTTTCTGAGATTTAAAAACAAATTTCGAACAATTAGCCTATGAATCTTAATTCAATTTAATATAGAAATGATATATTTTTTTTTGGAGTGTATAATAATAAATGTTTTTGTTTTAACTATTGATTTAAATTAAATCAATATTTGGTTGTTTTAAATAAACTTTTCTTTTGTTTTAAAAAAGTGGAAGAAAATAATTTTATATAGTCCAAAATGTGGGTTAAATCAGGATTCACTTATAATCCATTAAGTGGCTTATAAAGAAAATCGGTTACAGTCCAAATTCGCTTAAAGTCCACAAAAGCTGGACAACTACAGTTGCGGACTGTAAGCGAAAAGTACTGCAATAAATTCTTCAATATTCACCGCTATCGTGAATAACAAGTGGAATTTTTGTTCATGTGAAAATGTTATTCCACTCCGTGAAATATTATTCCCGCTATCAGTTCTCAGTGAATGTAAAAAAGAGATGAAGCTGAAAACAACATGAAAACCCAGAGAAATTTGTGTTAAAAAATTTACATTTATGTAATAATTTTAAAAAATTTGGTAGTAAAATAATTTGGATGCATTTTGGAAACAAAACAAAACAAACTAAAAATATTCTCAATCTTTAGATTGAGAATATTCCCAAATTTTAGAATTAGAACAAGTTGCAAAAATGTCACTTCATGTCTTATTAACTGATCTTGCCCCTAAATAAAATTTGTAAACTCTAATATTCGAATTATAATAGCAAATAATTACATTTTCTACTCTATTCCCAACCAAAAACTAAGCGAATAAATTAAAGAGAAAAGTGAAAAAACTCGCTGAAAAAAATCATTAGCCATAAGGGAAATTTAATTTTAGCATGAAATCATTCAAAGGGAATTTTTTCATGATTGCAATTTTAGGGAAAAGCGAAAAATTTCGGGTAAAAATATTCACGATAGGGGTAATTAACTTCCAGTTTACCGACCCCAAACCTAAAATAAACAATTCACCGAACCCACCTCACAATTGGGCCATTGTTTCGCGTGAAACCACATGCCTTCAATTTTAGGTCAAACAAAAATTTGTAATCACAGTAACGCTTCTGCCTTCACCGTCGTTGAAAAATTATGCCACCGATTCATAATCCATAATAGGGCAATTTTGCTGGTTCACGTATGCAATCTACCAAAATGAATATTAATTTGAACCAGATGAGCACGATGCACGTTCTTGACCGAGCATGAATTTCGACTACAAAATTTAATGGTCAAACTATATACCAAACTGAACATGTTTAACAATTATAGATATTTATTTGTAGAATACTTTACAAAGTATTGGTGTACAGCTGCCGACGGGGTGACTCAGACCATATGTCGGCGATGTTATTAACCCGTATTTTTATCCGTTACTGTGAGTGACTGTACGCGACCTATGCCTTCACATAGGAAGTAGCAACGTAGTTAACCATGGAAAATTCTTCAGAAGAACTGTAAATCTATACAGTTATCTGAGGTGAATAGATTAACTAGTGCGAGTGAGGCGCAAAACTCTCGAAAGAGGGTAAGAAATCAGTGGTCGGTCTGGCTGCACTTAAAAAATAACGAGGGTTGATGTTGACTGACTCAGAGCTGCTTTGTGACTCTTCAACAATTACATGTTACACAAAAACAGCTGAGCTACCAAAAACTGAATTTTCAATAACATAGTCGCTTAAAAAATCACACTTTGCGAAGAACAATGGGACCAAAAGCCATTTGTGCAATGGTAAGAAGTTGTTAGTTTAGTTTTGTGCAAAACTTTTTCGTGCTAAGCTGCTGGTAGCTCGAAGCAATTTTAAAGAGTTCTCTGAACTAGTTAATATCTCTCTGCACCTAAAGAAGTTGTCTGAATTTTATTAAAAAGAAACAACAAAATATTTTTATTTCGTTCTTGTTTTGTACTTGTATACATTCGTATGTATAAACGTTAAAAATTCTCGAATTAATTTTTATTGCTGATAGAAGCAAACAATTATATTTTTGTTTTCTGAACATTTCATGTATAGTGAATAAATTGTTACTTTTGTTAAATTTCAGCATCCGTAATATAAAGAACGAATCGCATATATGTGAATGCATAATTATGTTTATATGAAGATACGGCAACAAATACAACATTACAATAATCAATAGAATCGTTGTTTGTGTAAAGCAGACATGACCAGATAAATGAGTCAAACAGAAAGCACAATGGGTCATACCTATTAATTTGGTTCTTTTTCTATATTTGATTCAGTTGTCGCTGAAACGGCAGGAATGTAAATGTAAGGCGGAGATTTGTATGTTTTTTTTTAATGTTAAATGAATTGTTTTTATCTAAAATGAATTCATTGTAGTTTCAATATTTTTTTTCAGAGATATCAGCATCTTACAAAGCTTGTGTAAAAAGTGAGTTATAGTCTACCCTATCTTCTTTAATATTCACTCTGGCTTCGTTATAGCTGTTAATTCTTATAAATTTCGATGCAATATTAACTTAATTAATAAGGCAAGGAAAAGTCAAACCGAAAAAATTTTTTCTATTGAAAATCTACTTTTTTTCTATTAAAAATCTATTTTTTCTATAGAAAAATAATGTTTTTTTCCTATAGAAAAATGCATTTTATTTTTATTCTTTCACATAAAACAATATTTCATACAACGTATGGAATATCTCCCATTGTGTATGGGTAAAAAGAGACAAAATTGTTCTCAGAGAAGAATAAAATAAAAGAGAATAAGAATACGTGTGAATTCGATTTGCAAAAATTTGCTTCGTGATGTTCACCATTGGTGTAAAGCAGTGGTGGGCACCGTCAATGTATTAGTAAATCGTGTATGTGTTGAGCTTGCGAACTACCCACCAAACAAAAAGCAAAGCGTTTGAAACATAATGGTGCATTATATATTTACACATAAGTACCAATATTTTCTAAGTTGAAGAAAAAACTTTGATTACGTAAAATTATTCAGTAAAAATAAAACTTTTTCTAAGCAAACAGTCATATGAAAAAAATTAAAAGAGATAGGACAATAATTTGTTATGTTTTCCATTCAAGAAACAAATATATAAAAGAATGGTTGCTTGCTGGAGTGGTTGGATGTATCAAACTTAATAAGCTTTGATATTTGTCGGCATGGAAGATCAGTTTCATATGGGAAACATATTCAAAATATTTTTGATAAGATTTTACACAGACTAGTTAATAAGACTAACCGCCGTATTCATAAAAAATGTTTTAGGTTTATTACAGGTTTATTTGACAAATTTCCCATAGAAATACGTCAAATAAGCGCTTAATAAACCTAAAATATTTTTTATGAATACGGCAGTAAGTGTATTACTAAATTAGGAGAATTAGTATAGTCCGTTATTGGAGAAAAATTGTATAAAAGGCATTGTATGTTATCGAAAGCATTGTTTATGACAAAATATTTTTCGCATATCATCATGACTGAAATTGTTTGCTGGACAAATATTCTGGAAAAAAATATATAATACGTAAGCATCCGCCTGATATTCATTCGTCGCTGTCTCTTCGACGACTAACTTAAAGAGGGTAAGAATACGTGTGAATGATCTCAGCACAATTGTGCTATGAAACGCCCGTATCTGGTGTAAAGTCACAGCCCACGTAAAATATACTATATAGCAACAAAACGCACTGAAGTGCTGCATACATGTGTAGTTACTAACAAGGCTCACATTTACAAACACAACGAGTACTTATCATACACAAAAAGTTGGTATCAATGTGACCGTCGTCGCAACGCTCCCACATTGTTTATCACCACTCATTGGATCATTTGAATATGGCAGCAGTTTTTATTTATACAAATTTTATGAGAAAATTTTATACGAGAACTATACAACTACTAAATTGATTTTATAAAATATTATATTCCTGTGTTACCTTTTGAGTTGTTTTCTGCATGTCCCATTTATTCTAAATTTTCATTCCATTTTAATTAAGTGAAACTTTACTTTTGTACTTTAGTATATGTGAATATTTTTTGTGATTTTCTGCCTATACATATTTGGAACGGGCACAGGGGCAGTCTGTGCAGGAAATCTATACTCAGCCACTAATCGACAATGTAAACGTGATTATGCCTACAAAATAACGAATGCAGGAAGTTAATCGCATGGAATTTGCATGTTTAATTTGTATGTTCATGTAATTGAGTTATGGTTATAATTTTACAATAACAATAATATATATAAACAACTTTTATGTTACGTTTTCAAAATTATTTCTTTGATAATTCAATCTAATGTAACTAAAAGTAGTAGATCCATTTCCAAACATATTTCCAAATTCTTTCAATAGGTTGCACATTCACCCGCTGAAATTTTACTTGATAAAACATATTTGAAACGAACGCAAATGTTCCTTTTTAGAATTAAATTCCTTATACTCGTGTAACGCACTTTTTATGAATCGACGATTTCGACGAAATATGTATATGATGTAATTTTAAATTATTTTATTTAATACGAATATGTGTAGAACTGTTAATTTTTATAAAATATAACAGTTAGGCAATTATGTACTCATATGTCTGCATTCAATAATATACTCGAATGTCTCAAGTTTAATTTAACTGACACCACTTTTGTTAATACTGTTCATATTTAAGTTTGTTGTTTGTGTATTTATTTTTTGCCACTGTAACAGTTCATTAAGGATCAACACACATGTCTTCCTTTTTCCCACCTGCCTTCCTTTCCTTACCAATAACTTCATAATTGTATCCTTTAAATTGAAGCTTAACTTGTTTGTGTGGTTGTGTTGCTTCCGATGCACTATTACTTGACGACGTATTTATTCCGTTTTAGTCCGTTTGGTGTTCGTGTTTAGTTTAAACTGAATTATGCAGCTTAAATGCTTCAATATTTATAACTATTGCAACATATAATATTGTTTTGTTTTGTTACTTTTATTTTGTTAATAGTTTATAGTTTTCTCTTTGCACTTTTTTCTGTGTTATATATAACTTGGGCCTATATTAAGGCACGAAAGTAGAACAATTAGTTTAATACATATTGTTTTATTTTCTTAATAACAAATGCAATTTGCAATCGTACTCTTAACACTCTGTCTAACCAAGTGTATCCCTGTTTAAATAGAAAATAAAATCGAAATGTATTTTGAATGTAATGGAACAGTAGTGAAAACAAACGTTTTTCTAGCTTAGTGGAATTTTAATATTGTTAATACTTCATTCAAGCAACTACAGAAACATATTTGGAATATCTACACAAATGGTCTACATTTTAAATTTAGAGATGTGAAAATTTGTCCAAAGACGCTGAACCTACAGCTAATAAAAGAACCAGAATATTATCCTACACCTAAGAAAAAATTGGAAAGACTATTTATGATTTCAACCTTTAATGATGTCCGAGTGACGTTAATTTTCCTCTGCACTTAGTAGCCAGAAGTGTTTAGATCTGGGGGCAAATTACGGCATTCGATATCGATCGAAATTTCTATTTAAATCGTATTACAATTTCGATCGATATCGAATGCGGTAATTTGGCCCCTGTTATTACGTTACATTTGTTTTAAATAGCAGTTCTAACTAGATTCTAATAAAAGAATCTATCAGCGGTTTCATTCCGTTACAGCTCCAGCCCATTCAAGTCCACTAACTGAGACTTAAGTATTTCCTACATCGTATGAATCATTAATAATACCCAACTAACTGATCGGTGAATTTGAAATTGGCTTTTTATACCCTCCAAAAATAATATGGAGGGTATATTCACTTTGTCATTCCGTTTGCAACGGAGACCCCATAAAGTATATATATTCTTGATCAGTGATGACATCTAAGACGATCTGAGCATGTCCATCCGTCCGTCCGTCTGTGGAAATCACGATTCAGTCCAAACGAAAAGAGCTAGACTCTTGAAATTTCGTATAAATACATCTTGAAGGATAGCACAGGTTAAGTGCGGAGATGGGCTGAATCGAGCAAGAGGGCAAGAAGTTCCCCTAGGAAGAACCAAACCAAACCATAAAAAAACAACATAATTTTTAATGTTTTCTTGTAATTTTGTTAAGCAAATGATGTCAATGAAGGTCCAACGCATTACACTTGGAGCCATAAAATAAAATAGTTTTTAGTGGGTGTTATTATATGCAAAAATAGTGTAAAAATTTAACAAATTGTTTTACTTAAGCCTACATTCCTTAAAAATAACATTTTTAAGCTTTAATGACGAAGCTGAGACGTAACCTGGTACTACTCTGCCCCACCTCCTCCTACCCCTTTGCAAAAATTTTTTTTTAATTTTGTATTTAATTATCCCAAACATTTATTTTTAGAGTTTTATGATAAAGGTGAAATGTCTCCCCCACAGCCCGTGCCCACACATTCGTCTGTGGAAGACATGATATATGTAGTCTATTTTTGGACCCCGCCACTTTAGTGCGCGTTGACGTACGATATTATATGCAAAATAGTGTAAATATTGAAAAAATTTTATACCTTAAGCCTATAAGAAGCTGATATATTTTCTGATCTTGCAGAGGTGAAACGTCTCCCCCACGGATCTTCCCGCAATGGCTCTGTCAAAATAGAGATTTAAAATTGGGTACAGAGATGTCTTAAAAGAACTCTGTCCCACTAAGTTAAACATTTAAAATTTGCTTACTAAATATTTAGAGGGTATTTAAGATTCGACCCGGTTGAATATAACATTTTTACTTATTTCAATTAACGATCACTTAATTTCAGTAGATTAACCGATGTAACAAAATTTTTGATTTTATAACATCTTTTTTATTGTTTTCTGGTTTTTATACCCTCCAAAAAAGAATATGGAGGGTATACTCACTTTGTCATTCCGTTTCGTAATGCAGCGAAATATCTTGATCAGTGATAGAATCTAAGACGAACTGAGCATGTCCGTCCGTCTGTCCAAACGAAAAGAGTCAGACTCTTGAAATTTGGTATAAATATATTTTGAAGCGTACCACAGGTTAAGATATAAGTATTTTCCTTTTTTTAAAACAACAAACTTTATTTTTTATTTTAATTCTATAATATTTATTTCATGTAGGAGTCTTTATTAATAATTCTAATTGTCCTTGTTGCAAGGACTTATTATAGCATTAGATATAACTTATTGTTCTTATCCTTAAAATCAAGTCCTTTCAGGAATATAATTTATGAGTATTTGTCCTTTGACGGATAATTAGGTATTTTAATATTTTGTTGTGCTCCACTTAAATGATCGTTCAAAACTGACTTTGTGCCAGAATCGAAATTGGTTGCTAGTCGAACAAAAACTGAATTTATCGTGGACGATCTCTATTGGTCAACTCCTTCTTTAGCATTTTTACGCAATATGCGTGAGAATGTAAAGAATGTGAGAAGGAATGTGAATTTGTATGCAAATACACATAAGTACAAACATTTATATACTATTTGATATTATTATTTTGAATGCCCAATTGTAATAAATATATTACCTTAGCAACAACCAACTTAAGCAAACAAGTTTGTGCATGCACGATCATATTTAAGGCAGCAAACAAATGTATGTATGTGCATGTTAATGTACATACGTACGCTTTAGAATGTATGCTATAGATACGGTGACCATTCGTCCTTTTTTTAAGAGGATAGTCCTCTTTTTTTACATGATGTCCTCCTAGATAAGCAAAAATTAAAGTGTCCTTATTTTAATTGAAATGTCCTTCATTGTCCTTTTTTTATTATTAATACTTTTTTGTTTAAACTACAAAATTAAAAGTTTTATTTTCTAAATACAATAAAATTCAAAATCACCCATACAATAGAAATTATTATCATCAAATGAATTGTGCAGAAATGAAAATCTTTTTCTCAAATGACTGTAATATTTCTGGACATATTTTAAGTTCTGGGCATATTTTGTTTAAAAAACACTAATATGTATATGTAAGTAAGTCGACCTCTTTTTTGGGTTGAAAAATACCGTAGCTATAGAATCTATAATTCTACATTCCCAATCATTGACTTAGCAACAGTGTGTAAAGTTATTAGTTTTGGTATTTTAAACTTTTATAAATGATTTAAAGCGAGCACAACAAAATTACTTCATACATATCTATATATTTATAATAGTACAAACATATGTATGTATGTCAATCACTTTAAGACAGTGATGTCAGCCTCATACACAATTGTGGAAGCAAAACTCACATGTACGCTTACGCTCTTTTATTTTGAGAGCGTAAAATATAATTGTTTACTGAAAAACACTCTCATTCAGCGGGAAGTATCGCAAGTCCTGTTTTGAGGCCTCTAAACAGAAATAATATATTTATATAAATATATATATATATATATATATATATATATATATATATATATATATATATATATATATATATATACAATACATATAAGAGGTTTGAAATAAGTTGGATGCACTGTATGTAGGTACATCTTTTCGAAAATTTCTTAAAGTAGCTTTTAAATTAATTCATAAGTAAGACTTTTTGTAAAAATTGTTTCTCTTGTATATAAACCAACCAAATGTTCAGCTTAAAAATGGAGAAATATTTTAAAATTAAATATCTGAGCACTTGGCAATTTTCGAAACCCTTTTTTACAACTTATAAAATTAGAAGATATTATTGGTAAATAAAAGGATACTCTCAGAAAAGGCCACTAGTTAGGCCTCGCAACCGCACATTTCTCCCGCTGGGAATGTAAGAGATAAGAGTAATCTCACCAACACAATCACATTTGACATCACTGCTTTAAGACTATTTAATAAGTATGTATAAAGGAGGATAAATGTATGTATGTAGGTACTACATATAACTGTTAAGTTCAAAGATGGGCTAAATCGGGCAAGATGGAAAAAAGTTCCCCTAAGAAGAACTAAACCAAACTCTAAAAAACAACATAATTTTTAAAGCTTTTTTGTAATTTTGTTAAGCAAATGATAAATTTTTATGCCAAAGAAGGTCCAACGCGTTAAACTTGGAGCCATGAAATAAAAAATAACAATTTTAGGACCCCGCCCCCTTTAGTGGGCGTTATTATATGCAAAAATAATGTAAACATTTAACAAATTGTTTTACTTAAGCCTACATTCCTTAAAAATAACATTTTTAAGATATAATGACGAAGCTGAAACGTAACCTGGTACTACTCTGCCCTACCCCCTCCTCCCCCTTTGCCTGCTAAATGACCCTATCAGAAAAAATTGTATTTAATTAACCCAAACATTTATTTTTGAAGTTTTATGGGAAAGGTGATATGTCTCCCCCACAGCCCTTGCCAGAGCGACCCCGCCAAAATACAGTTTTAATTCCTTCAAAGAGAATTGGACCCCATATATATTCTTGATCAGTGATGAAGCATAAGACGGTCTAGCAATGCCCATACGTTAGTCTGCGGAAAACATCATTTTATCTATTTTTGAACCCCGCCCTCTTTAGTGGGCGTTGACATACGATATTATATAAAACAACTCTTTCCCACCAAGTTAAACATTTTAAATTTACTTACTAAATATTTGGAGGGTATTTAAGATTCAAGCCGGTCGAATATAATGTTTTTACTTGTTAATTATTTGTTTCGTCTCATATACAAAGGTACATATATATGTATGTGTTTAGAAAATAGAAAGAAAGAATGTCTTCTTTTTAATAAGTCAACTGAAAGACAGCAAAAACTACAAGCATACGTAACGTGCGGCAAGGGAGTTTTGAACTACACATGATTTAAAACTTTTTATGAGAGACGAGCTCAAGTTTTAAATAAAATGATATTATACCCCCACTCAGGTATATCTTCTTCTAGCAATAGATTCTTAAAATACAGTACAAAGCAGAAACTAAGGGTTTCGGAACCTTTTGCGCGATGTTCGGTGCTGAGCTTTGCCAGAATAAGTCAGATGATGACTGGACAACAGAGAGAACTCCAATTTCTTTAATTTACCTTTTTAATTAATAATAAAATATATGTTATCTGTACACGTAAGTATCTTAAACATAAGTTTATATAAAGACTTGTATTTAAAAATCCCATTCTTTGAAATAGTTAAGTAAAAAGAGATTTTTTGACAATTTTATAGGTAAATGAAATTTATTTGTTGGTCGTCAAGCAATATCTATCTGCATTTCATTGGTGCTTTACCAAATCATCAGTAGACCACCACAGTTTTGAAAAGTTTAAAACCTCTTATCTTATGCACATACTTCTGAAAACCATCTGAGAATTCACAATTTGTAAATTACAAATTATTTTCAAAAATAAAAATTGTGATAACAATATGTCAAATAAAAATTTCATAACATTTTTTGACAATTTTTTTGTATTTTATACTCGGTAACGTTATGTACAGGTAATACCGATACCGAAATAAAAAATAGGGAACCCGGAAAAGGAATTGAGGAATTACATAAATATTTCTTTCATGGGTTGCTTTCGATTCATCCAACATCTACGATAAACGAAAGAAATTTTTTTTTAAGTTTTACATAAAGAAAACAGTTGCTTAAAATTATTTTTCTAAAATATTATTTTATTAGACCTCCTTAAACTATTGAAATAATTAATAAAATTATATCAAAGATTATTTTTTAATTAATTAATTTAATATGTATTACATATTTATGAATTCTTTATTGTTTGCTCGTTTAAGTACAAGAATTGTTGTTACTTTCTCTTACTAATAAACTTGGAATAATAAATAATTTTCACAGTTTTATTTATTGAAATTACTTAACTTATAAAAAAAAGTCTATTACTCGGTTAACCGAGCAATAACAAAATCAACCGATTAAACCAAAACCTCGACTATTTAATGGAGCGAATAACCGATTAAAACAAAAGCCATATTAAATTAATACCCTAATATGTAGCTAGTAAAGTAAAGGGTGTTTTTAGAGACGTATAGAACTTTGAAATGGAATAAAATGAACATGAATTAACATGAAATTTACTTATTCGAAAGATCATTTTCTGGCATTACAATTTAAATGTAACTTCTGTCATATGACCGCCACAGCTGGCTCAATCGTAGTCTAATCTGGAGGTCCAATTTTCGATGAATTCTCCGTATATCGGCAATAACGCAGATAATGTTGTCCTCCAAGTGGGCAATCGTTGCGGGCTTTTTGGCGCATTTTGCCAATCTAGCCGGACATTAATATTTTTGTTTGTTTATATTGCTTCTAAAAAGTTATTGGGTGCCCCTACATTCATGAAACTCAGCAGATATATGTATTATAGTCATAGGCTATTAATGCTGGAAAATAGGAAAAATCGAACCAAGGATAAAAAAGTTCCCCATAGAAGAACTAATCCTACCTCTGAAAAATTAAATTTAGTTTTAAGTTTTCTCGCACTTTTGTTTAGAAAACGGAACTGTTAACGACGGCGGACCCAGGAGATCGTAAAATTACATTTTTTACATTTGCAACAAGTAAAAACGTTATATTCGACCGGGTAGAATATTAAATACCTTCCAAATATTTGTAAGTAAATTTAAAATGTTTAGCTTGGTGGGACAGAGTTCCTTTGTATAATATCGTACATCAACGCCCACTAAAGGGGGGCGGGGTTCAAAAATAGACAATATCGTGTTTTCCACAGACGAACGTATGGGCATTGCTAGACCGTCTTAGACTTCATCACTGATCAAGAATATACTATATCCTTTATGGAGTCCAATTATCTTTAGGGGGTATTAAAACTGTATTTTGGCGGGGTTGCTCTTTCAAGGGCTGTGGGGGAGACATTTCACATTTGTCATAAAACTCTAAAAATAAATATTTGGGATAATTATATACAAAATGTAATTCATTTTTTTTTGATAGCGTCATTTAGAGGGCAAAGGTGGAGGAGGGGGTAGGGCAGAGTAGTACCAGGTTACGTCTCAGCTTCGTCATTAAAGCATAAAAATGTTATTTTTAAGGAATGTTGGCTTAAGTAAGACAATTTCTTTTTTAAATTAAAAAGGAAACGTTTTAATTTTATAAAAGACCTCAAGCCGAAAAATAACTAAGCAACAAACAAATTAAGAAAAAGGTCTACAACAAAACAT
The DNA here is from genome assembly GCA_951800035.1 of Linnaemya tessellans. Lineage (NCBI taxonomy): Eukaryota > Metazoa > Arthropoda > Insecta > Diptera > Tachinidae > Linnaemya > Linnaemya tessellans. The sequence continues at coordinate 41,281,333 of OX637533.1, read as the reverse complement.
ATTCACGTAAAACAATTTGACAAATTTTTGCACTATTTTTGCATATAATAACGCCCACTAAAGAGGGCGAGGTCCAAATATTTTTTTTATTTTATTTTATGGCTCCAAGTTTAACGCGTTGGAACTTCTTTAATATAAAAATATATTATTTGCTTAACAAAATTACAAAAAAACGTTAAAAATAATTTTGTTGTTAGAGGATGGTTCCCCTAAGAAGAACTACTTAGGGGAACTTTTTTGCCCGATTTAGCCCATCTCCGAACTTAACCTGTGCTATCCTTCAAGATATATTTATACCAAATTTCAAGAGTCTAGCTCATTTCGTTTGGACTGAATCGTGATTTCCACAGACGGACGGACATGCTGAAATCGTCTTAGATTTCATCACTGATCAAGAATATATATAATTTATGGGATCTCAGATGAATATTTCGCTGCGTTACAAACGGAATGATAAAGGAATATACCCTCCATATTCTTTTTTGGAGGGTGTGAAAACAATTTAAATATGAAAATGTATGAATTACCATAAAAATTTAATTTTTCAGTTTTTATAGGAAGGGATTTTGCTCCATCAAATAATGCCAATTATAACGCAGCTGCACAGGTAGCTAAAAACCGCTGTAGGGGTGTGGGAGAATTACTGTTTCGCCCATTTCTTTTTTTACACATTTGTTATGTGTAATAATTTAAATAACAAATATACACGTACAATTATTAAAAACTAAAATATTTTATGACCGACATAACGGATTCTTACTCATATACTCGTACACCTATGCAAAATGATCAAAAACAGAAAAAATGTGCAATTTTCAAAAAATCTTAAAGAAAAATGGCACAAAAATGGGGAAGGTTTTTTTTCGTGTCTAAAAGTAGTGAATTCATTTTTTATAGTGAACTATAACATACTTAAGGACTCGATGGAACTCGCTTTTTGAACCCTTTTGAATTTTTTTTAACAACAAATTTATCAAAAAAATCACTTTTTTTAATTTCGGATAAATTTTCTTATCATAAAAGTTTAAAATAAAATTTGTCTAAAAATTAATATAAGCAGCTGATAGTATAGCCTTTCGCAGAGAAAAAAATCAATGTAAAATCTTTATTCGTTTAGCCACAAAAAATATATTGCAAATGTCTCAAAATCGTACAAATTCTGTAAAAGCGCATGCAATTTACTCAACTTTCCTGACTTTAATAGTGTCGCAAAACGACAAATCTCAAGCAAAAGGCTTGACAATTCACTATACGATGCAGAATGTTGTTGTATGTTGAGCTTCGTACTTAAATTTTTACATTTCTTAATTATAAGTTTTAGCCTAATGTCCGGCTAGAATGGCCAAATACCCCTATGTGCGGCGTAGACTAGGATCATATTGTTTTTAAAGAAGTATGGACCAATGATTCCATTAGCCCTTAAAGCACACCAAACAGTGAGTTTTTCGGGATGTAACAGTATCTCAACATACACTTGAGGGTTATCATCACTCCAAATACGAAAAAGTGAACTAAAAAAATACGCTTAATGTGGCTTCAATCGTTGCACGAGTTGAATTTTGTGAGCATGCAAACCAAGAATTTTACGCAAAATCTCCCATAAATTGGATGGGCACGTACCCAACTCCCATGCAAGATAACGGATAGACTGATTCGGGTCTTTCTCTACGCTACGCTCTACAGAGGCAATAACTTCTGTACGACTTCTCTCTGGATGCGTATTATCATTTAGAGTAAACAGTGCGAAAATGTTCAATAGTTAATGGAATTAATTGCTCTGACGGACGATTATGTTGACCGTAAAATTAAACACTTTATTTACTCAATTTTGAAAGCAAAATATAAGCAATTTTTCAATTGAAATTTTTGTATGCGGAATATGTCTAATTTATCTAAGATATGTCCAAAGTTTTAAAGTACTCAATACTGCCACTCTATTAACGAGCCTAATATTGCAGTCAAGCTATATGCTAGAAAAATTATCTAAGATATGATATGTACAAAAAAGACATGGTTCTGAGAATACTACAAAAATATGTGTGTATTTCAGTTTTTTGAAAACTGTAGTGCAGTGTGATTCGAAAGCAATGTAACCTATATTATGTAATAAATTTAATTTACGATATTTATTATATTTATTTGAGATAGGAGTACTTTAAGGAATTTATTTAATTGGTGATTTTTTAAGAGCTTTCGAATTTGATTAAAAAACACATCAAATTTAGAGAAATGTATGAAGTGTTTATTTAAGTCGATAGAACGATCAATGTTCCAAGATGATTTCATATAAATATTGACTGCGGGTACAAGTCAAATAGTTACAATTTTGCCATACTCCCTCCAACATATCTCACGAATAAATTCTTCAATATTGACTTCCAGTACGCCACCGTATAACCATATTCTAAACTTAGCCCCACAAAAAATAGTCGAATGGCTTAAACGTGAAATAAACTGTTCACCGAACACGTCTCTCAACTCGGTCTGGCACGTGGCATCGTCTAGTTGAAACAACATGTCAGCCAAGTCCAGCACAGTAGTGCTCGACATTCACAGTAAAGTTCCTACCTGCTTCGCCTTTGAAAAATTATGCCACCAAACACTACTTTTTTTGGGATACATTAGCAGTGCTTGCAATGCTTCAGGCTGCTCTTCATACAAAATACGGCATTTCAGCTTGTTCATTTATCCATTCAACCAGATATATGCTTCGTCATTGAACAGAACAAGTGCACGATACACTTTCGTAACTGATAATGAATTTAAGGCTAGTGTCTATAGAGACAAGCCCGCAACGGTTGGCACACTGGACACTCAATATTGAAAAATTTACTGATGAGATACAGGCGGATATTTTGGATACAGTATGCCAAAATTTAACTCAGCGTATGAACCATTTTTGAAAAATGTAATTATATAGATCGTGTTATTTACTCACATAAAGATTTCATGAATATTTTTAAATTTTATGCGTTTCTTTTAATATAATCCGAAAGATTCTAATAGGAAGTTCCGAACTTTGACAGCTAAAAACTGCCATCTGCTTGAAGGTAATCTGCAAAATTAATTGTATTTTATTCAACCTGTTTTGCTAAATCACACTTGTAAAAGATAAAAATGTTTTACCACAATGGGTAATCAGTTCTGGGAACATAATGTGCGATTTTTCTTTGGATGAAAATGAATGATGAGTGCAAACGTGAACAAACAAAACTAATTTATATTAAAAACATTTCAAAATTAGTACATATTGCTAATTTGACATCAATTTAATTGTTATTGTAAAGCAAAAATCGAAATATTAAATATATAATAAAATAAATACCACAACGTTATTATATTATTAAAAACGACCTTAAGCTCTTTATTATCACATTTATGTTAAACTTATTAAAATACCAATTATTCCTTTGAAATTAACTTCAAAATTGTAGTGTATTGGGAATTTTAATTCACTGAATCGGGGCACACTCATACAGGTAGGAGCGATAACACAGTTGATTATTTTGTTGTTGGGAGAAATTCTAGTACAAACGTCGAAATTTGTTTACACATTTACATACATACAAAACAAACATGTATATTTGTTTTTGTACTTTTCCGTTTTGTTTTGTTCGTTCTACACATTTAATTGTGACATTTGAACAGTGATGTCAGCTTCATACACAATTGTGGAAGCAAAACTCACATGTACGCTTACCCTCTTTTATTTTGAGAGCGTAAAATATAATTGTTATTGAAAAACACTCTCATTCAGCGGGAAGTATCGCGAGTCCTGTTTTGAGGCCTCTAAACAGAAATAATATATTTATATAAATATATATACAATACAATACAAGAGGTTTGGGGCCACTGTATGTAGGTACATCTTTTCGAAAATTTCTTAAAGTAGCTTTTAAATTAATTCATAAGTAAGACTTTTTGTAAAAATTGTTTCTCTTTTGTATAAACTAACCAAGTGTACTCTTAGAAAAGACCACTAGTTAGGCCTCGCAACCGCACATTTCTCCCGCTGGGAATGTAAGAGATAATAGTGATCTCACCAACACAATCATATTTGACATCACTGCATTTGAATCAGATTTCACAAAAACAATATGCATGTAGGTTTTTATTGTTGTAGAACCGCTCCTACCTGTATCAGTGTGCCCTGCACTGAATATTTTGCTGATTTTAATTGCAATTTTTTAAATATATAATTTTATTATCCAAAAAGGCCTAAAATGCTAAATAGTTATAAAAAAGTGTTAATCAAGCAATTATAATTTTTATTTTTAACGCTAAACTAGAATAAAAAGTGCTGAAATGGTGGGGCTGTTGAATAACAATCTTCCTTACATTGTCAACCGGTTGAAGTCGTTGCGAACACCACTATCAACATAGAATACAAAATTGCGGATGCAAGTTTGGAAACAATCTTTTTCTGGGCATGTAAATCACACTCAGGATTGTCAGATTTTTTTCACCTTCTTCGCCAAACCGGTAAGCTAAAATCGAAAAAATTCACCACATCTGACAGATCCGACAACGAGAACATACATATCTTTTGAAGAAAAATCCTGTTGTGTGCTTATTTTAATTGAAATAAAGTAAAATTTTTAATTTTTACAAAAACAATTAAATAAAAGGAATGTAACAACATCAGCAACATCGTCTTATGAATTTTTAAATCTAGCTTTTACCAAATTTTACCTGAAAAAAATTATTAATTTGCTTTTATTACATGAACCAATCGACTAAAAACAAATATGAACGTTATACCCTCCAAATATTTAGTAAGTAAATTTAAAATGTTTAACTTGGTGGGACAGAGCAAGAATGTTAAAATAAAGATTACGCCTTGCGCATGATTTACCGTTTGATGACGTATTTGTTCCCTCGAAGAGATTGCCAAATGTTTATTATATGCAAAACTAATACTTTCTCGTACAAAATTAATATTTTATGCTAAATTTGGCAACTCTTCACACAATTTACTCAGAGAGATTTCCAATTTACTCAGAGAGATTTCCAACAAGCAAATGAAATCGGATTTATGAAAGTGCTAGTTTTGTGTTATATTTTATAAGAAATAGTGTTATAATTTAAAATAAATATATTAAAATAATTATTAAATAACTTAAAGTGTAAAAAACTTATTAAAACTTGATTTTTAAAGCTCATAAACTGTAAACAAAAAACATAAATTAAAGAGAACAAAAAGAGCAAACATGAAATGTGCAGTGGGCAATTGCAAACAAAGTAACAGCAAAAAAACAAGTGAGAAATAATTGTGTTAAAATGTAATATTGTTATCAACATTTTTTTTTTTGTTTTCAAAAAGCTGTGTCATTTTATAGTTTTCCAAGATATGCAAGAGATGAACCTCAAAGAAAGTTATGACTGATATTTTGCAAGCAAAAAAAATTGTTTTGAATGGGGGGGATAAAAAAGTTATTAGCAATTGAGTTCAATATTTATATAAAATAACTATAAATTAACAATTTCAAATAAAAAAAAAGTGGAAAATAAAATAAAATTTTTTAAAGTTGTTTAATATCAAACAAATTTAATTTGAAAAATCGCCATTTGGCCCACTGTCCTGTGTTTATAATAACATAATAGTTCTCCAGCTGAATTTTATTAGCCAATCAGAACACATGTTGAGTGACGTCAGAGTTCCATCATGCGCAGAAAAGTATTTATATATCAGCTTGTTGGCGTAATCTTTATTTTATCATTCAATTCTAAATCTCTATTTTGACAGATCCATTCCGGGAAGGCTCGTGGGGGAGAAGTTTCTTATAGGCTTAAGAAATAAAATTTTTTCAATATTTACACGGTTTTTGCATATAATAAAGGGGGACGGGGTCCAAAAATAGACTATATCATGTTTTCCACAGACGGACGTCGTCTTAGACTTCATCACAGATCAAGAATATAATATTTTACCAATTCTCTTTGGAGGATATTAAAACTGTATTTTGGCGGGGGTCGCTCTAGCAGAGGCTGTGGGGGAGACATTTCACCTTTATCATAAAACTAAAAATAGGTGGGTGCTGTTGGCTGAAGTAGTAGAACACGAGGCTATGAAGCGGAGAGTCCTGGGTTCGAGCCCGCGCTGAGTCATGAAATATTGTGTTGAATTCTTCTGATCAGCATTAGCGCGTCGTTGTGTTAGTTGTTCCCAGCCTGTTTTCAATGATGAAGGCATAGCACTGGTCAATGAACATGATTGACAGACACTGACACTATCATGTACTAAAAAGCAGAGTAACAGCACTCACCTTCGTCGGCCCTGTAGCAAAAATTAGCCAGCGAAGTAAAAGGTTGAAATAGCTACAAAAAAACTGTCTATCTTCTAATCTTTCCTAATCTGTCCCCTCAATACTATCCCCTTGTTTTAAGTTCCGGCGCAATGCATTGCATATATAGGCGTCATCCCCTGAGTGCTGGTCCAAGATAAAAAATAAAAATAAGTGTTTGGGATAATTAAGAACAAAATTTATAAATAAAAATTTTTATAGGGTCATTTAGGTGGCAAAGGGGGAGGAGGGGGAAGGCAGAGTAGTACCAGGTTACGTCTCATCTTCGTCATTAAAGCTTAAATATGTTATTTTTAAGGAATGTAGGCTTAAGTAAAACATTTTTTAAATTTTTACCCTATTTTTGCATATAATAACGCACACTGAAGGGGGCGGGGTACAAAAATTATTTTTTTTTTATTTTATGGCTCCAAGTTTATGGCGTTGGACCTTCTTTGACATAAAAATATATCATTTGTATATCATTTCCTTAACATGTCCGTCCACAGACGGACGGACGGACATGCTCAATTCGTCTTAGATTTCATCACTGATTATGGGGTTTCAGATGGATATTGCGCTGCGTTACAAAAGAAATGACAAAATGAATATACCCTCCATATTCTTTTTTGAGGGTATAAAAATGTTTTTTATAATCAAAACAACATGGACTCTAAGATAAGGCCTTGGGAGAACGACGCCCAAAAAAAGTTATTACCCTAATGTACACGTTCTGAATTGCCATTAGAATAGCTGTTATATACATCAATTTGTCTTGATAGATTTGAACATTTTCATTACGCATGGAATACAGAACAGAACCGATTGTGTGTAAAATTAATAGCAAAAACGAAAAAGAATGAACAAGGCTATTCGTTTAAACTATTAGTTAACTAGCAGCTCTTAAACTGCTTGCGTTAGGTTCAAGTTTAAACGAAAGCACCTAGTAAAATCATTTAAGTATTTTTTTCATTGTTTTCAGATTTTGGGTTATAAAATTTTAATAAAAATGACGAAATAATTAAATATGTTTCAGGAAATTATTTTACATTTTAAAAGATTACACCGCGTTACAAAAATGAACTTTTTTTCTGTCCTATGAACCAAATATACTTTTTCGGAAAGGGGAGAAAAAATAAAAATAGACGTGTATCTGCGACTTTCATGTACACGTCAGATTTTTTTTTTTGATAAAATATAAAGCTCGTAGTGTCCGTCTGTCTGTTTTTAACCCTTTTTCCGTGATCCAATCGAGCTGATTTTTTGCAGGCAGACTCGTAGAAATGTCTGTATCACGTCAAATTTTTAAAAAAATAGATTTTTATCAATTCTCAGAATATGCTGCGATCCGAAAGTGGTCTGATTATGGTGTTAAGCGTGGATTTCCAACTCACCAGTGCTTTTTGTGTACATGGGAAGGTCGCAAAAGAGATCAGCATTACGCTGAATTTAAGTCGAAGCCGCGAACATGCTACAAAGTAGGCGTAGAAAGTATAGAGAATCTACCATTGGTGCAGCCATCTCAAATCATTTTGCCACCACTACACATTAAGCTCGGTCTAGTATCAAATTTTGTTAAAAAACTGGATCGCGAGGGGGAGGCGATTGCAAGTTTGCGCAAAATTTTTCCAAAATTGAGCGGCGCAAAGATTCATGCAGGTATTTTTTAAGAAGACATTCAGTAAAATTATTTTTTTTAATTATATGTATGACTTAAGGTGTTTTCAATGGTCCGCAGATAAAAAAATAGTTGCTAGTTATGAATTTTCATCAAAATTTAATGCTATCGAACAACGTGCAACAAACGCGCTGCCAATTATAAAAATGTCGCAGAAATGATTTCGGCATATGGCGAAAGAGGCATATTAATGTCGCTAAAGATCCATTTCCTTCACAATCATTTAGATTTTTTCCCTGATGATTGAGGAGCTTGTACCGATGAGCATGGCGAAAGGTTCCATCAGGACATTGCTGAATACTGTTGGTCTTACAAACGTAAAAATAAAAGGCCGAAGTTTCTTTAAAATCATTAAAATTTTCTATGTTAATATAACAAAATTAATAAAAAAAATTGGTTTTTTTAAAGAACTGAAATCGTTACAAAAAAACCGATAATCAATTTTTAAAAAAAATTCAGGAAAATCTGAGAAGTGATAAAAATCTATTTTTTCTAAATTTGACGTGATACAGACATTTCTACGAGTCTGCCTGCAAAAATTCAGTTCGATTGGATCGCGAAAAAAGGGTTAAAAACTTATCGTCAGACAGACGGACACTACGAGCTTGATATTTTATAAAAAAAGAATCTGACGTGTACATGAAAATCGCACGTGTATTTTTATTTTTTCTCCCGTTTCCGAAAAAGTATATTTGGTTCATAGGACAGAATGTGTGTAACGCGGTGTTATTTTCAAATCATCACAGCATATTGTTGAGTAGCGATTTGTGTATTTAATAAATAATATCAACTATAGTTTGGACATTGTCATTATGTTAATGAATTTACTGTCAGAAAAAGTAAACTTTCCAAGGCGATGTATTTGGATCCAAAGGACTATAACTAATAAAAAGATCAATTTTGCATTGTTTGCTTGCATTATTTTGACACATAAGTTCACATCTCATTTCAATTTTTTGATTTTTGACGTTACGGATTTATTCCACAGTGATGAAGACATAGCACTGATGACTGAACATAGTTTGCAGCGATTTTTTTTATATCGGACCAGAACAGGGGATGACCCCTACATATGCAGTGCATTGCGCCGGAAGAAGAAAGTAGGTGATAGCATATGAGGGAATAGATGAGGAGATAGAAGATTTTTTGTAGCTATGTCAATCTGTTTACTTCGCCGGCTAATTTTTGCTGTATGACCGACGAAGGAGGGTGGTGCTGTTAATCTGTTTTTTAGTACACGATCGTATCAGTCGCTATCAATTATGGCTATGCCTTCATCACTGAAACAGGTTGGCAGCAACTAACACCACCATGCACTAATGCTGATCAGAAGAACTCAACACAATATTCATGACTCAGCGTGGGGTGAGCTAAGGACTCTCCGCTTCATAGTCTCGTGTTCTACTACTTCAGCCAACAGCACTATCATGTACTAAGAGAAGAAGGACAGCACCCTCCTTCATCGGCACTGTAGCAAAAAATTAGCCGGCGAAGTAAAGGGTTGAAATAGCTACAATAAAATGTATATCTTCTCATCTTCTCTTCATCTGTCCCCTCAATACTATCCCTCCTTTCTACTTCTGGCGCAATGCACTGCGTATGTAGGGGTCATCCCCTGAGTGCTGGTTCAAGATAAAAAAAATATTTTGTAATTCCTTCAAATGATTGTTGATTTTTTTTTCTAAAAAATGGCACTTATTAATATTTCTGCTTAAGCCCATTTATTTGTTAATACAAACATTTAAATAGCACACAATTTTGATTGTAAGTGAATTTATTTAACAAAGTTAATAGATTTATATTTTAATTCAGAGTTTCTGTTATTTTCTTTTCTGGTTGTGGACATTTTCAATTACTTCTCAATTTAAACTTTTTATTTTTAAGTATATTCGGGCAAGAAAGAAAATTTTTAACTACCTGGCCCACGAAAAATTACCTTTCTACCCTACAAGTTATATAGTTATAAAACAAGAGCAACATTGTTAAATATGTTTTAAATGTAACTCGTACAATCCAAATTTTCGTAGGACATGGCAGTTAATTGTTGATTACTATTAAGCCGTTTCAATAATTATTGTGAATACTAAGTCCTATAGTGCGTTTCCATATATTATACGTGATTTAGGCCAAATCATTTGGTTTGCCGAAATTAAGTAATTTGAGACATGATTTCTCACGTATTTTCTCCAAACGTCGAAATTTGTCGTGCAACAGTGTGCTGATGCTATTCTTACAAAGGCATCTTTGAGGCACCCATATCTTGCAACATAATGGTAACATTTTGCCATTAGTATTTCATACATTAGAATTTCATACACGACCTTATTGTCTGCGTTGACTTAGATAATCCTTCGCTGAGATGGACCACACCCGTATATGATTTTACAGTGGAAGCTTTCGATAATAATTTACAGTATAAAAAGGGCAAACAAGTAATTAAACACGGATGATATATATTTTAAAATTTCAAATATATATATATATATATATATATATATATATATATACATATATATATATATACTGCAAATTCATACTGTAAATTATTATCGAAAGCTTCCACTGTGAAATCATGCATGCACACAAAAGAAGTATCTGGATTAAACGTCTTTCGACCACAGAAGCTAGGCCATTATTTCGAAGCATATTATGCGATAGAAAACAATAATAACTACAGGCTGAAGCTTTCACATCATTGCTTTTATTGACATTCGTAACAGGGCACTTCACATATTATTTATTATATATTTTATTTAAAATTTTATTTAAAATAGTCTTAATTTCAAATAGGTACAAGACACATAAATAAGGTAATGGACCTGCGCAACGTGTTCATGGAGCACTACTACTTGGTACACTCCTTGTAATGTAGTATTCATTGAACAGAAGCATATTTAAAGAAATGTAATATGGTAGTATTACCGGACTGCAGGAATGGGTGTAGCCTGGTCCTCTCACACTCTAATGACAAAATACTCAACAAATTTAAATTGAAATGCATAAAATCAAAAGTGTTTGTTTTGTTTATACTTTTTCTGTCTTGATTTTCTATGTTTGTCTTTCAAGTGCAAGGTAAATTATTAAAAAAAATAAGTTTAATGCTGCCATTTTAATTAGTTTCAAGCTTCATCTCTTGACGCGCGAATCGCGTGCTGGAAAGTTATGAAACATACACACTACATCCATACATATTGTACATACATATGCATATGTAGTTACATATCTGCGTGCATGTATGTATGTACATAATATGTATATGTTTTCGTTGAGCTACTTAAAAATTGTAATAAAAACCATTGCATAAGATTGCCTGGAAACTTTGCTTTTCTATTGAAATTTAATAACACAAAATAAATCAAGAAAACACCAACATACCTGCACCTACAAGACTATTTAATAATACGACAAAACATTGAGAAACGTTTTGAAATTAACAGAAAACTAACACAGATACAAACATGTATATAGTAGGTATGTGTAAGCGAAAGCGGTTGCAACAGCTTTTAAAATAAATAAACTGAAATTATTATTAAAAAGATAACAGATTCGTTCATTTACTAAAAGTTGTTAACAATTTTTAACAGAAAAGTGTTCATTAAGATTTCAGCGAGAGAGCGGCAAAAGAGAACAAAAAATTTAAGCACTAAAAAATTTTTCAAAATCCTTGATTGTAAAATTTGTTCCATAATTGTCCAAACAGCTGTTTTGTGTTCACATTAGGTCTGTTTCTTTACTTTCAGGAGAAGGTCCAGAAAAATGAGAGTAAACTATAATTTCTCTCAATAAGAAACAAAAATGTCCAAAAGTACGGGAACGCAAAAACCAAATATTGTAACGCAAAAGAAAGCATCTGTGGTTTGATAAGTCATTGCTTGTAATCACTTATAACCGTTGAAAGTAATCAATTACAAAACGTGAACACTACTATGAACACATTACAACTTCATTGAATATACTCATAAACACACAATAATGCTTTTAAATCTGTTTCAATAAAGTTTCCATATTTTCTTAATTTTTGCACAACATGTAATTTTGTTAGTTCCTGTTTTTCAAGCAGCTGATTTCTCTTCTGTTTGCCCAAACTAGCGCGAAGAAAAAGTACGACCTGTTTCGTGCAAGAAGAAGAATAACATTACTCTCTTAAAACCTCCCTCATTTACCAATTTTCGAGTAAAATAAGAGACCTATTTACAAATCTGGTTTTCTAAAAGAAGTTAAAAATAAAAATATTCTACGAAATGCAGATACATACAAATATATTTGCGTATAAAATAAATGATTTTAAAAGTTTAGTTCTTTTATATCTATAACGCAAGTTTGTTAAAAATTAACTTTTTCATTTAATTAAAAATTCCAAAACGTAAACTTCATAGGAGCTAAATTATGTGTTTGTGTGTGCTTTGGATATGTTTTTATAATAATTAAAAAATAAATTGTTAGTGTTAATTTTTTTTGAAGATACATCAATTCATACGTCATATAATTTTCCAACACATTTTTGAATTCATTACATATATTTTTTAAAAATGTAAACTCAAAAGGTGTTTTTCTAGTTTTTTAAATTGTAAAATTTTTGCTACATTTTGTTCATTTACTTTTTAACATATTTGAGAGCAATTCCAAAAAGCTTCGTCTTACTCTCTCGTTGATGGGCAGTGGTAGAGAAGTAAATGAACAGAGCTAATTCCTCCATGAGTTTCATACCATTCTTGACATGCTTTATGAAAGACTCGTTAAAAAATCCTTATAAGTATGTAGATATGTCTTATACGGTTCCCGCTACGATTGATTCACGCAAGTCTTCTACGATTAAAAGCTTGCGCTTGCCGACCATCACAACGCTCTTTATGAGATTCCTTATAAACTCTTCCACGACGGAAAATGCTACCTGGGTATGCAAAAATTAGAGGAATTTGTGTATATACATACTGCAGAACCAACTGAAAGTTTTAATCACCTCTTGTAGTAGACTTTTTCGGAATCTATATAAAATTATAATTAGAAAAACAATATAAACAATTCGCAAAATAACCATTTTGTGCACAGTATTCAAATATATTAAATAAAAAATTGGTTTATGAAGTTCAAAGTTCAAGTTATACAGTACGAGTGCTAACGAAGCACCACGTACCTTAGAAGACGTGCCCATAAGATAATGCTCCTGATATTAACGCAAGACATATTTTTCATTACATCTCATCTACCAAGCGACCAGGGGGGCTACTCTGTACTGCGATGCGAATGAAAAATTGAAAGCATCGGTATGCTATTTCCATTTAAATGCGAAAACAATTCCTGCCGCATCGCAATACAGAGTAACCCCTCAGATCGGTACTTTTTAAATAAACACGCGTTTTCGGCACGAACTGTTTAAAAAGCACATACATATAGATCGCCATATACATATGTAAATTCAAACAAGTAAAAGTGCTGTACTCGGGTGTGTCGATTCTTAAATACGATTCACAGATGTATTTCTTCTTTCTTTCTTTCTAAATCAGAAAAAAGGTTTAATTAAAAACAAAATGTTGTTATCAGATACTTTCATACATAAGAAAATGTTTAAATTTTTCGGCTAGGAAGGTATGGAAAATGTTCTTATATCTAATACATATCGTACTTCTGAACTTCTTTCAAATATATTAACTATATTTAATTTACAAACAAAAGTAACATTTTTAATCTTTAGATTTTTTTATACCCATTTAACTCTTCCCAATATACAACAAAAATTTTAATTCACAAAAAAACAAATTTAAGAACTCATATGACTACTTTTATGTACTAAAAAATTTCGATTTTACATCCCTGGAACTGGACTTTTAATTTTTAAAATTTTTAATACCAATTTAATTCTTACCACAGTATAAAATAGGTTTAATCACTGAAAAACACCAAAGTTAGGAAAATATGTTTACTTTTATGTACCAAAAATTTCGATTTTCCAACCCTGAAACCAATTTTTAATTTTTCGATACCACTTTAATTCTTCCTGATTCCACTTTAATTCTTCCTGAATTTGTAATAATTTTGATCACCTTCATGTACTGCAAAATATTGCAGTTTCCCAACCCTAGAATCGAAATTTAGATTTTTTTTAATTTTTGATACCAATTTTGTTCTTCCTGAATTATAAAATAGCTTTAATTAGCAAAACTACAACGTCAATTGCGTTTTTGGTTTCTTTTATGTCTAAAGATATATCAATTTCCCAACACTGCAAGGGAAATTTAAATGTTTTTTTTTTGTTAGTGTAATTCTCAATTCATTTTTGGGAGTTTATGTATAAGCTGAGAGAGAGGTTTTGTTATTTTGGAATTAGGTTAAAGTCTACTGATGATTTGGTGTAAGAAATAATGAAATGCAGGCATATAGACGTACTTGACCAGATAACAAACAGAAAGCACTAATTTAATATGTCAAATAGAAGATTTTAAAATATATAAAAAATAAATTTCAGTTTCCCAACCCTGAAAATTTTTATTTTGTTTGTTTTTTTTACCAATGCAACTCTTCATGAGGAACAAAGTTGTGTTAAATAAGAAAAACTTAAAATTTGTAAGTATTTTGGTACAATATTATTGCATGTACAAAAAAACTTTTAATTTCCCATCCCTGGAAAAAGTTTTATTTCTTTTAGTTTTTAATACAAATTTGATGCTTCCCAAAGTATGAAATAAGTTTGATTTACAAACAAACAAAAAAATAATTGGTTTTCGGTAGTTAATTTTGCGTCGAGAAATAGGTGTAAGCTTGGAACCGTGTTTCGGATTTTTCTGAATTTCAATACCACTCTATTTAAGCTCATTTCCAATCCATCAGTCTAAGAACGGAGTCTCTAGCTCTTCTGGAGGTTTGGGAAAACATAGGAACATCGGTCAATCGAAATCGAGAAATAGGTGTAAGCTTGGAACCGTGTTTCGGATTTTTCTGAATTTCAATACCACTCTATTTAAGCTCATTTCCAATCCATCAGTCTAAGAACGGAGTCTCTAGCTCTTCTGGAGGCTTGGGAAAACATAGGAACATCGGTCAATCGTCATCGCTATTCATAAGGAGCCGGAATATATATATATATATATATATATATATATATATACATATATATATATATATATATATATATATATATATATATATATATATATATATACATATATATATTCATTCTTTATGGGGTCCCATATTAATATTGAGGAAATTACACATGGAATGACAAACATATAAATAGCCTTTCACTTTTGTGTGAAAGGTATAAAAAGGTGTATTGCTTTGAAAACATTTTACTGGGGGAGGATGAAAACTCTCTAATATTCCCCTCAACTTTTCAACATATTTTTTAGGTTAACCTTGTTTCAATTGTTAGCATGTAACGTTTATTTTGATAAATAACATCATAGTCAATCAAAAACTCGATTTTGAATTCTGTTGTATCTGGGGTTTTTTTTAAATTATATGACGATATGTATGTATCTACGTGTGTATCTCCACACAGGGTGATTTTTTGGCAACTTTATTTTTTGCAATTTTTTTTGCAGCTCAGCTGTTTTCGTTTAACACGTTATTGTTAAACATGTTTAGTTTGGTCTATAATTTAACAATGAATCGACTTATAAAAGAACAACGCTTGCAGATTATTGAATATTATTATCAATTATCAAAACTCATGGTCGGCCAAGACAATGTAGCGTTCTTATATCTGATTGAATGTATACTTTAACCAGCAAAATTGTCACTGGATCCCTAAAAATGAATCGAAGGCATTATTATGAATGGCAAGCGCTACCACACGATGAAATCAAGATGTGTCACTTGGTATTTCTTCATGTTCAATTATTAAGCAAGAGTTCCCAGAGCCAGAATCCTGGTCCAAAGAAAAAATTTTTTAAACCATTTTACTACATACCCAACAATGGAAATCAATGTAATCACTTCGAACTTACGAGAGCATACATCGTGCGACTGCTATTTGAGATATTCATTTGAAATTCACTAAAACTAGATTAAAAAAGGAATAAAATAATTGGCATATTAGATTACAAATAATGATTCCAACATTTTGTCTTTAAGGAAACTGCCTAAAATTAAAAATTTTATAATTGGCTAACTTGCTTTCCGTTGGTAACACACTGAAACCAAAAACGAAAAACCTATTACCTCTTTTATCACTATTTATTAGTAATGGTTAACGGATTTAATTAATAACCAGTGCGATAACATGTGTTTTATTAAGTTAAGAATCTCAATATTGATGGTTGTTACTTCCATGGTCAAATCCTGATGTTAAAAGAAGTTGCAGCCAAAGAACGTGAAACATTAAGAAATAGAATGGTCGCGAAACAATAAATGCAGTTTCGCAAGTTCGGTAAGAGTATGTCCACACGGTGAAACATTTGCTGTTGATACATTTGTTTATTCCCTTTTAAAGCTGCATTCGTGTCCACACTGTTGAAACATTTGTTTTGCAGCATATTATATTATTTTCTTCTTTTAACTTTTTTAAGGAGAATGAATGGCGTGCTCAACAAATGTTTCATGAATATGATAGACCGTATCCGTTTCCATTCGTCTTTCCCCTCTCATCAAAACACAAATGTTTTACAGCAAATGTTTCACCGTGTGGACTGAGCATGTCCGTCCGTCCGTCTGTGGAAATCACGATTCAGTCCAAACGAAAAGTGCTAGACTGTTGAAATTTGGCATAAATATATTTTGAAGCTTAGAGCAAGAGGGAAAAAAGTTCCCCTAAGAAGAACTAAACCAACCCAGAAAAAACAACATAAATATTTTTGGACTCCGCCCACTTTAGTGGGCGTTATTATAGGCAAAAATAGCATAAAAATTTAACAAATTGATTTACTTAAGCCTACATTCCTCAAAAACAACATTTTTAAGCTTTAATGACGAAGCTGAGACGAAACCTGGTACTACTCTGCCCTACTATCCCAATCATTTATTTTTATAGTTTTATGACTGCCGATTTCTGCCCTACCCCCTCCTCCCCCTAAATGAACCTATAAAAAAAAATTTTTAATTTTGTATAAAATCATTCTAAGCATTTATTTTTAGAGTTTTATGTCTACCTGTTTCTGCCCTACCCCCTCTCCCCCTTTGCCCCCTAAATGACCCTATAAAAAAAATAATTTTGTATATAATTATCCCAAACATTTATTTTTAGAGTTTTATGACTGCCGATTTCTGCCCTACCCCCTCCTCCCCCTTTGCCCCCTAAATGAACCTATAAAAAAAATTTTAAATATTGTATAAAATCATTCCAAGCATTTATTTTTAGAGTTTTATGTCTACCTGTTTCTGCCCTACCCCCTCCTCCCCCTTTGCACCCTAAATGACCCTATCAAAAAAAAATTAATTTTGTATATAATCATCCCAAACATTTATTTTTAGAGTTTTATGACAAAGGTGAAATGTTTCCCCCACAGCCCTTGCGAGATCGACCCCACCAAAATGGAGTTTTTATACACTCCAAAATGAATTTGACCCTATAAAGTAAATATGTATATTCTTGATCAGTGATGAAGTCTAAGACGGTCTAGCAATACCCATACGTTCGTCTGTGGAAAACATGATATTGTCTATTTTTGAACCCTGCCCCCTTTAGTGGGCGTTGACATACGATATTATATAAAGGAACTCTGTCCCACCAAGTTAAACATTTTAAATTCAATTACTAAATATTTGGAGGGTATTTAAGATTCGACCCGGTCGAATATAACGTTTTTACTTGTTATTTTTAATTCTGTTTTGTTTTTGGCTGAATCTTTTACATATTGGAAATTACATAATAGATAGATAGACCCGTTCGTTATTTAATGTTTGTGCATATTGCGAGAAGTAAGAAAGAGAAAAGAAAAAGTGTCCGGTATAGAGGGTCGTGTACTACACGTTTATAGATTTGGGTAAATAATTGTTTTTATACCCTTCAAAAAAGAATATGGAGGGTATATTCACTTTGTCATTCCGTTTGTAACGCAGCGAAATATCCATTTGAGACCCCATAAAGTATATATATTCTTGATAAGTGATGAAATCTAAGACGATCTGAGCGTGTCCGTCCGTCCGTCTGTGGAAATCACGATTCAGTCCAAACGAAAAGAGCTAAGCTCTTGAAATTTTGTACTTGTTTTGTTATGTGATTGCTTTCCTACTAATGAAATTTCAAAATAATAAATAACCACCCTTAGGGCCATTATTACAGCTTGGAGTTAGTTAAGGTTTAAGCTTTGTAAGTCATCCCAAGTCTGGGTTTAGTACGAAGGACATTTAACGTGTCATTAAATATTCTATACCATGGAAAGACATAAAATTTTTTGTCATCTCCATTCCCGTTTCGCCGCAAAGCACTGCATAGATAGGTGTTATCCCTTGAAGATCAGGTCACCTGCAGCCGGATGGAGACAAGCTCTATTTGCAATTCAGATTTTCGCAATAACACTGCTCAGCAGCAACTTCCTCCTGTAAACAAAACTATGTGGACTATATGGATTTTGATGCGCTTAACTCAAATACGTTTTCGGTTTTTTTCCATCAGATCGGAATTTTTTTTAATAGGCTTGGCAAATTTTTTCCCCTAAATTAGTCAGGTACGGGGACATATTTCACCCTAACTCCAGAACGACTCATCAATAAAATCCACATTCTTTAACCGATTTTTATGGTTTATAGCTTATTTTATTTTTAAGATATGTAGTTTTCAGAAAAATGTGCACAATGTTGAATATTTGCTTTATGTTTTTTTTTAATTCCATTTTTAAACTAAAAAAAATTACGAATTTCGCACAAAAAAAATTTGTTCTCTATTAATTTCTGAATAATTCCAAAACGATAAGTGATAGAAAAAATTATATTCGACTAAAATAAACACATCTTCTGGTGTTTTACTTTTGAAAATCGGATGACTCGTTCTCGAGTCAGGGTGAAATATGTCTTCGTACCTGAGTAATTTAGGGGGGAAAATTTCCACGCCTATAAAAAAAATTCAGACCTGATGGAAAAAAAAAACGAAAACTAATTTGAACTCGGCGCATCAAAATCCATATAGTCCACATAATTTTATTTAAAGGAGAGACAAAAAATTATTTTTTGCAGAGCAGTGTAATCAATCTATCTAACTCAATGTTACTACGAAAAAGGCATATAAAAATAGGCGTTTAATATTTCGTCGTGAACGGACAACCCTTAACGAAATCCACTATTCCCAAAATCCCTTAAGTTCTGCAGCACTTCTTCGAAAAAACAACGGCAACAGATTTTCAACTCTCACACTCATAAAACTTTTGAAATTAGAAAGTTAAAGGAAGAGAGGAACTTGACGATTTTGCGCCACAAAACTTCACCCTGCTGTAAAACGCCCAACAATTCCTCTGATGTTTCTTTATTTCGAAAGCGGGTCCTTCTAGAAGTTCCGAGGACCTTTACTATAATTCTTGATAAATTGTATTTTAAAATAACTTTACAGACTTCCCACGTATGATTTAATGTCTAGTTGCCGTTATCCCGGTACCACATGGTTGGTTGCGCAAAGCGTTTCCTAATCCAAATTTGACTGCTGTCGAACACTTAAACAGACGTATTCGCCATCATAGTATTTAATTTCAGCCACAGACACAAATACGTTTAGATTGTGTTAATTGTATGTGTGTGTTAATTAAGGAGGAATTAAATTAGCACATAATACATACGAGTACCTACTTATATTATTTTTATTTTGCTCATATTTTAAAGTTTTGATTAATATTCAGTTTCCTTAATTTTTGTTTTCTTTTTTTTATTTTCACTTTAATATGTGTAATTTATGCATTCATACATGGCAAGTTAGAGTTGTTTTTCCTAACCAAACAATGTTCAAGTTGCATGAAATACTTAAATTAAGATTAAAAACACTTGCTAAATTTTCAAAACAATATTGTTAAATGATTTTTGTGTCACTTTTATTTTCGAATCCATTTTCCAAAGACTGAGTTTGCTTTTTAATTCTTTATACGAAGTAATGAACTTGGTACACATTAGAGCTTGAGTATTTTTTGGTTGCGAACCAACCTCGTTCACAAGATCACGAACATACGAGTATAATAACATATTACAACTAATCACTTTTATTTTTTCCAATAAAAAAAAGTATAGATAATTTTCTTTACTTTCTATCTGGATCGCAGCTATAACAGTTCGTGTAAATAATTTATGATAACTCTTCAAAAACAATTACAAGGAAATTATCGAAAAAAAAAAAACAAAATAAATAAAGCTTTTTATATGTATATTGTTGAATATACCTAAATTCCTTGTGTTTCCATTTATTTATATAAAATTTTAGACCCCATCGGATATACGCCGAAACATTTGTCCTTACGAACCGGATTTTACAAGGAATTAAATTCAGCATCACATCCTTTACGAGGAAGCTTTATAACCCGGAAATTTTTTGGTAAATAAAGCAAGGGAAAACAGGTTAGTAAATTGTGATTAAAAGGTGGTTGATTTATAGTGAAGAAAAATAAAACAACAATATACGGTCATATATCGATGGCTTAATACAAAAAAACCTAACTCGAGTTTTTGTTACTTTACAGGAGAAGAAAAAAACTTAATAAAATCCTTAAAATTTATTATACAAAAAATATGTTGCATCTTTTTTTAATAATTGCATCAATATTTTGCTTGTGTCAGAAATTTTACGAATTCCACTAAGTTTTTTACTTCTCCTGTAGAGTAACGAAAAATCTAGTTAGGCCTTTTTTATATTAAGTCATCGATATGTAAATGCAAATACAGACATACTTGAAAACTTGTACTTGCATATAACAGCTTTGGTTATTTGGATAATTGTGATAAAACAGTGCCGGTGATAATAATTGTGAATAATTAATTAATTTGCAATTTACATATTACGTTCGTGTGCATTGTATAAAGAAAAGAAAAAGTAAAATACCAAAGACATCAAGAGTGAGTTTGTTTATATATTTATACATACTTTATATATACAGTGGTGGTGAAAACAAATTGGTGTTTTAAAAAATTAAAAGAATTTTATCTTTTCATGGTACACGTGCGAAGGAACTGAATAGAGTAAATTAAATTGAATTAAGATTCATAGGCTAATTGTTCGAAATTTGTTTTTTAAATATCAGAAAGACATGATAAATATTCCCAGGCACAAAGGAAAGTCAACATCAGTTTTATTCAACTTTCACAGCAGAGCAGAACAGCTGTTTTCGAAAGACGCAACACTTTCGTCATCAGTGCTCATGTGTATTGTGTTTGTCACCACTTATTAGGTGGCTTAGTTGAATGTGATAACAGTTCCTATTTACACAAATTTTATTGTGAAAAAGAATCCGAGAACTGTATCAACCTGATGTTAACATGTTATTGTTTTTTTTAATACCCGTGTTACCGTTTGATTATTTTCTTCATGTCCCATTTTTCTGAATTTTTTGTTCCATCATACCTAAGTCAAACTTTTTTGGTTTGAATTTTCTACTTAAGTACATGTGAACGTTTTTCCAATTTATTATTGGTAGCTCAAGCCATAGCTTAAATTTTTATTTTATTTTTTTATTTTTATATTGCTATATTAAATTGAATTAAGTTTTGCTCTGCTGTGTAAGTTGAATATAACTGATGTGGACTATCCTTTGTGCCTCGGAATATTTTACATGTCTTTCTGAGATTTAAAAAGCAAATTTCGAACAATTAGCCTGTGAATCTTAATTCAATTTAATGTAGCAATATAAATGTTCGTAAAAATATTTACTACATAGAATAAATTAAAATTATTCATTATAATTTGTTTACGACAAATAGCTATTAAATATTTACCTCCGGTATCTGAATTTGTTTAAATATTTCTGATCATTCAGGCAAGTGGCAGTTGATTCATTTTTTATCATCTCTCCTTTTACTTCGGTGTTCAATCTACGGTCCTTTTCTTAAAACAATTTGTGAGTGTGATCAAAATAAAAAACGTTTTAAATTTGTTTCTACCCAAACAAAGAAAATTACAGCTTCGCTTTATTCTATTACTTTAATAACAATATTCATTTCTAAATTATTTCATAATGAAACATTCTGAAAATTTTATCCGAGCTTCAGATGCCATTTTCAAATTTCATGTGAGGTTTGAAAAAATTCGTGATAACGACGCCTATACCTTAAAAATAATGGGTGAAGAATTAAAATCGTTGTGGGAAAAAGTAAAAGCGACGTATGGGAATGAAATGGAGGAACTTGAAGCTTTAGCGTTGTATGAAGAATATTCGTATTAAAGGTGATCAATTAAAAAATAAATCTGAACCTAAAACTATGGTATCCGGTGATAATGTGTTTCATAATTTACCTTTACCACCATGTGATACTAATATTTTTGATGCGGACTATTTCTCTTGGCCAACATTTCGATATCTTTTTACGGCTTTGTAGATTAATAACAGCCGCATCAGTTATATTGAAACATTATGCTACTTATTAAAGAAAACTGGCAAATAGACTAAAGAAATTGTGCCAAAGTGTCCGTTAACTAACGCAGGATTTGATATCGCGTGGAACAATCTCAAGGCGACATATGAAAATCTGTGAATGTTGGTCAATAATCAATTAAAATCTTTTTAATGTCAGTGTATCAAATCGATACAACAAATTAAGACACTATTATCGTATTTATCTGCATTCAACGGTTGCCTTCGAATACAGCTCTATGGGAGCACACTATAAACGACAAAAGTGCCTTGTCTCTATGGAAAGATTTGGACCTATTTTTAAATGAACGAATTCAAACTAGATTGTATACGTAGTCTTACCAGTTCAGAAAATGAAAAGAAAGTAGATAAATGATAGAAAAATCAAAGCTCATGTTTCGACAAAAAGCTCATCGGTCTCGTGTGTTTTATGTCCAAAACAAAATCATTTGTTACGATTTTGCCGTCATTTTAAAAATATGTCTGTTTCTGAGAGATTTTCTAACAAAACAAAGGTTTCATTGTTGTGTGAACTGTCTTTCAAAATCTCATGAAGTCAAAAATTGTAAAAGCGAACATCTTTGCTTTAAATGCAACCACAAACATCATACTATGCTTCATAGGGAATATCCTGTCTGTAGCTTTGTAAACGATTCCACTAAAGTATCGGTGTCCAATAATTCGAGCACAAATCCTGTTTTCCAATGCCCTGATTTAGGTTCACAGATACATTCGACATCAGCCGCTGCTCGCTCTAATTCTAATTGTCAAGTTTTCCACCTCTAACAGAATTCGTCTGTTTTGCTAGAAACTGCGATGGTCTGCATTATTTGCCATGATACAATGTATCCAGCAAGGGCCTTAATAGATCCAGCGTCTGAAGCTTCATTAATATCTGAACATTTGCGAAATCAATTGCGACTTCCGTCACATTCTACGAATGTAAAAATTTCCGGTGTTAACAGAGAAGCTTCCACAATTTCTAAGAACATTTTTACTATTAGAGTGGGGTCGCCATTAGATCGACAACTTAAGTTGGAGACTTGCGCTCTACTTTTACTTGCCATATCAGGCAATTTGCCATCGTTTATGTTTCGGATATTAGAAAGGAATTGCCAAATTCGTAATTAGCAGATCGTAATTTTCATAAAAGTAGATCAGTAGATCTGTTACTTGGTGCAGATTTATATCCCCAAATAATTCTTATTGAAGTTCGTCGAAATATTTGCGGATCGTTAATGATCCAGAAAACTGTATTTGGGTGGATTTTAACGGGTCCAATTGACTCTTCAGCCAATGATTCTATTAATGTTTTTTCCACTGCTGTAACCTTTTCTGAAGAAGATAATTTAAACCAAAATCTTTTGAAATTTTGGGAATTGGAAAAAATTCCAAAAAGAAAATTTTTTTCGCCTTCTGATAAAGTATGTGGAGAAATTTATAAGAAAATCTTTATTCGGGACTCTACTGGTAGATGTATTGTGTCGCTACCCTTTAAACCAGAGTTTCCTTTTGAGATTTCTTTGGGAATATCGAGAATAGTGCGTTTAAGCAATTAATGCGAGTATAATCGTCCCTATCAAAAAAACCGGAAATCAAAAGTGTGTATGATGATGTGTTAATGGATTATTTAATTGCAGTTAGATCATATGCGAGTGGTAAAATCCTTTAACCAAGCCGTCACAAAATCATGCTATTTGCCACAACAATTAAACTTCGAGTTGTTTTTAATGCCTTTAAACTTCAAATGGTAACAGCCTAAATGAGTGTCTTTTTATAGGACCTACTTTGCAAGCTGACTTAGAAAATTTAGTTTTACGTTGGAGGTTGTTTAAGTTTGTCTTTAATTGTGACATTACCAAAATGTATAGGCAAATTCGTGTCCATTCGTCCCATACTCCTTTTTAGCGAATTTTTTTTAGTTCATCTGATGGTAACATTGTTAATTGCGAGTTGCAGACAGTATCCTTTGGGTTAAATTGTGCGCCTTATTTAGGAATCAGGACCTTATTGAAATTGGCGGATGACTGTGAGGAGGCATTTCCCTTGGCTGCAGAAATTTTAAGGAAAGGTATGTACGTTGATGATGTTCTGACTGGAGGTTGTAGTGATCGCTAGGGATCAACTAACTGCTTCCTTGTTATCGGCTGGGTTCGAATTACGAAAATGCACGGCCAATGAAATATCTATTCTGAATGGGTTGCCTATAGATTATTTAGTAGATTCCAAAGTATTGGCTTTTAAGGAATCTAGGAATTAAGAATTTTTTGGAATGCTCAGCTTGGTTCTTTCTTTTTCAAAGTTTTTCCTTAAGAGACAAAAGCGAAATATACGAAAATAGAGGTGTTATCGAGTGTAGCTAAGTTATTTGATCCGATTGGTAGGCTAAGTCCAGTAATTATTAAAGCATAAATTATAATGCAAAGCATTTGGCTTGATAATATTGACTAGGATGATTCCCTTCCGTCCTCGACAGAAAAGGAGTGGCGACAATTCGTTTAATCTTTCAATCAAATAAATTTTATTCAGGTGCCAAGATAGACATATTATTATAAAGACACGACTGCTGAAATTCATGTTTTCTCATATGCTTTCGGGTGATATATAATCGAACAGAAACCCCACAAGGGAAATTTATTGCCACTTATTATCCAAAATTAAGACAATTTCTCTAACCCGCCTTGAATTTTGCGGAGCAGCTTTAACATCAGACCTGCTGAAAAATATTCTAAGAGAAATAGAAATACCTATTTCAAAAATATGTTGTTGGACAGATTCAACTATCGTTCTGGCATGGTTGCGAAAAACGCCTTCGGCATGGATTACTTTTGTGGCAAATAGAGTTTGTCGCATTCAGGAAAATACAGGAATTCATAATTGGTTTCATGTTCATTCTGAAGATAATCCTGCCGATTTATGCAGCCTGGGGTAGATCCGCTCACTTTATCGGAAAGTGAACTCTGGTGGCACGTGCCTCATAGCTGGCTAAGCCCGTGAATCATTGGCATCAGAGTAATTTTGAAAATTTGGATACAGATATAGAAAGTCGCAAAATAAAAGTTCATGCTTCATTTTTTTCGAAATTTGAAGACATTTTGGACAGATTTTCTCTACTTGAGAGTTGTATCATATATTTTTTGTTTCTTTCACTCTACGCATCAGTCGCATAAGGAAATTTTCAATTATGAATCGGAACTTACTACCAGCGATGAATTTAATAGAGTCAAATTACGTTTGAGTATTGTTGCTCAAAAAGCCTTTTACGCAGAAAAAGCTTGTCAAAAAGCTTGTTAGTACCCTTGAATCCGTTTTTAGACGAAACAAGTAAAAACGTTATATTCGACCGGGTCGAATCTTAAATACCCTCCACATATTTAGTAAGTGAATTTAAAATGTTTAACTTGGTGGGACAGAGTTCCTTTATATAATATCTTACGTCAACGCTCACTAAAGGGGACGGGGTTCAAAAATAGACCATATAATGTTTTCCACAGACGAACGTATGCGCATTGCTAGATCGTCTTTGACTTCATCACTGATCAAGAATATACATATTTACTTTATAGAGTCAAATTATTTTTGGAGGGTATAAAAACCCTATTTTGGCGGGGTCGCTCTCGCAAGGGCTGTGGGGGAAACATTTCACCTTTGTCATAAAACTCTAAAAATAAATGCTTGAAATAATTATATACAAAATAAAATTTAATATATTTTTTTATAGGGTCATTTACGGGGCAAAGGGGGATGGGGGTAGGGCAGAAACAGGCAGTCATAAAACTCTAAAAATAAATGCTTGGGATGATTATATACAAAATTAATTTTTTTTTTGATAGGGTCATTTAGGGGGCAAAGGGGGAGGAGGACAAAAACAGGCAGTCATAAAACTCTAAAAATAAATGCTTGGGATGATTATATACAAAATATAATTTTATATATTTTTTATAGGGTCATTTAGGGAGCAAAGGGGGAGGAGGGGATAGGGCAGAAACAGGCAGTCATAAAACTCTAAAGATAAATGCTTGGGATGATTATATACAAAATTTAAAATTTTTTTTATAGGTTCAGTTAGGGGTCAAAGGGGGAGGAGGGGGTAGGTCAGAAATCGACAGTCATAAAACTCTAAAAATAAATGCTTGGGAGAGTAAGGCAGAGTAGTACCAGGTTTCGTCTCAGCTTCGTCATTAAAGCTTAAAAATGTTATTTTTAAGGAATGTAGGCTTAATTAAAACAATTTGTTAAATTTTTTTGCTATTTTTGCCTATAATAACGCCCACTAAAGTGGGCGGAGTCCAAACATATTTTCGTTTATTTTATGGCTCCAAGTTTAAGGCGTTGGATCGTATTTGACATAAAAATATATCATTTGCTTAACAAAATAACCAAAAAACTTTAAAAAAATTATGTTGTTTTTTCTGGGTTGGTTTAGTTCCTCTTAGAGGAAATTTTTCCCCTCTTGCCCGATTTAGCCCATCTCCAAACTTAACCTGCTTTAAGCTTCAAAATATATTTATGCCAAATTTCAAGAGTCTAGCACTTTTCGTTTGGACTGAATCGTGATTTCCACATACGGACGGCCGGACATGGTCAGTTCGTCTTAGATATCATCACTGATCAAGAATATATATACTTTATGGGGTCTGAGATTGATATTTCGATGCGTTACAAACGGAATGACAAAGTGAATATACTCCCCAAAGGGTATAAAAAAAAACAAGTAAAAACGTTATATTCAACCGGGTCGAATCTTAAATACCCTCCAAATATTTAGTAAGTAAATTTAAAATTTTTAACTTGGTGGGACAGAGTTGCTTTATATAATATCGTATTTCAACGCCCACTGAAGGGGGCGGAGATTGTTGCGGCAGGTTTTCCTTTTCTTTTGTGTTCACCTTTTAGGTAATAAAAGCCTTGTGTTTTTGTTCATGTCCTGTTGTTTAATTGGGGTGGTTTTGTTGATGTTGTTTTGTGGATGAATTGAATGGCAAAGGTTGTTAAAGCCAAGGGGCTACACACCATGCCATTTCCAAGTGGATTTGGATTGCACGGTGGGGATTGTACCAATGCATGAGACTGCGGCCGACTATGTGGTGTCTGACAGAGTTGTGGACAATGACTTTCTTCATAATAGTATTTTGCCTTTCTTGTTTGTATTTTTTGTTTTCAAGCAGATGTTTAGTTATTTTAAAACTATTTTTTTTATTAGCCTGAGTTGTTTAGTTTTTTTTTTGTATTATTTGCTAATAGCTATAATGTAGTGGAGGAAAAGAAAAATGAAATGTCATATGTTTTTGCTCATAGGTTGCATGCACTGGTGTTTCGCCGTGCCTTACGGATGACTACCCCAAGCAAAAACAGGTATGGTGTTTTCATTCATATGTCCGTAGATCACAACAAAAACTGTTAGTTTCAAAAAACCATTATTCTGAGTATTTATTTTGGATATCTATTTAAAAAGTTCAGGAAAGGAATTCTGGAAAAATCTTTAAAGAAAAAAAGATTTCAGAATCAGCAGGAAACCCGATGTGAAAATTGGGAATTCAGTCGATTATGAGAGGTTTTGAGGAATTTAAAGACATATTGTTAAATCAGATCACTAAAGATTTTTCAAGTGTTCAGACCGAAAAAAGAAAAAATTTTAATTGAAAGTCAAACAAAATAGCAAGAGATAAATTAATATAAAAAAATTGTTAAGTCAGGTTACCAAAATATTTGTGATAATAATAAAAAAGAAAAGGTAAAAGAACTTAATTATAAATAAAGTGAAATAAATACAATAGAGATAAAAAATTTTTTTTAAAAAGAATCGTGCGAGAAGAACTCAAGAAGATCTGACTAGGATTCATTTCCCCAAACTAGCAAAAGAGAAAAATAACATTGAAGAGCGGATCCAGCAGCACGAACAGGTTTGAGCTCAGAACATCAGGTGATATATATACTAACCCCGTAAAAAAAAAGAAAACTGGTGTAGGCCGGATATAACTCTGAAAAAGAAAACCAATTTTTTTTGTCCAATCAAGAAGATCAGATTTAGGGAGCTCTCTAGTTAAAATATCGTAGGAATATTTGATAAAGATTTTTTTAGTAACCGCGGAAAATTCAAAAAAAAAACGCAATTTTTTTTACTGTGCAACATATGTAGGAGGAATAAGTTAGTATATGCAAGTAAATTTAAGTTCACTTAGATTAGTAGAGTCTTATATTTATTTATTAGTTTTTTTTTTTATTATTCAGATTAAGATAAGGAATTATTTTTTTATTATTTTGTAAACTAGAGATATATATTTTTATACCCTCCAAAAAAGAATTTGGAGGGTATATTCACTTTGTCATTCCGTTTGTAACGCATCGAAATATCCATCTCAGACCCCATAAGGTATATATATTCTTGATCAGTGATGAAATCTAAGACGAACTGAGCATGTCCGTCCGTCCGTCTGTGGAAATCACGATTCAGTCCAAACGAAAAGAGCTAGACTCTTGAAATTTGGCATAAATATATTTTAAAGCTTAGAGCAGGTTAAGTTCGAAGATGGGCTAAATCGGGTAAGAGGGAAAACAGTTTCCTTAAGAAGAACCAAACCAACCCAGAAAAAACAACATAATTTTTAAAGTTTTTTGGTTATTTTGTTAAGCAAATGATATATTTTTATGTCAAATATGGTCCAACGCCTTGAACTTGGAGCCATTAAATAAAATAAAAATATTTCTTGACCCCGCCCACTTCAGTGGACGTTATTATAGGCAAAAATAGCATAAAAATTTAACAAATTGTGTTACTTAAGCCTACATTCCTTAAAAATAACACTTTTAAGCTTTAATGAGGAAGCTGAGACGAAACCTGGTACTACTCTGCCCTACCCTCTCCTTCCCCTTCGCCCCCTAAATGACCCCACCAAAAAAAAAAAATTTTTTAAATTTTGTATATCCCAAGCATTTATCTTTAGAGTTTTATGACTGCCGATTTCTGCCCTACCCCCTCCCCCTCTTCCTTTGCCCCCTAAATGACCCTACCAAAAAATTTTTTTGATTTTAATTTTGTATATAATCATCCCAAGCATTTATCTTTAGAGTTTTATGACTGCCGATTTCTGCCCTACCCCCTCCCCCCCCCCCCACCTCTTCCTTTGCCTCCTAAATGACCTTACCAAAAAAAAAACTTTTTTTTTAAATTTTGTATATAATCATCCCAAGCATTTATTTTTAGAGTTTTATGACAAAGGTGAAATGTTTCCCCCACAGCCCTTGCCAGAGCGACCCCGCCAAAATACAGTTTTTATACCCTCCAAAGAGAATTGTGATGAAGTCTAAGACGGTCTAGCAATGCCCATACGTTCGTCTGTGGAAAACATGATATTGAATATTTTTGAACCCCGCCCCCTTTAGTGGGCGTTGACGTACGATATTATATAAAGGAACTCTGTCCCACCAAGTTAAACATTTCAAATTCACTTACTAAATATTTGGAGGGTATTTAAGATTCGACCCGGTCGAATATAACGTTTTTACTTGTTTTTATTAATTTTGTATTAAATATGAAGGAAAAAAGAAAAAAAAATGAATTTGAGTTAATTTGGCAAAAGGGTGAAGGCATGAAGGTAAGGTAATTGTTGAAACGTCGGAACAGTGAAGGGTCACAGATAAAATATTGGTTGGTTCTGCTTGTGAAATGGTTGGGAGGGCATAGTAGGGCATAACATCTGCCTGAAAATAAATAAAAGGATTATTAGAGTGGTATGTGTTAATTGTTAGTGTATTGTTTCATTTTTTCTGTATTATATTATGAGCAGCGTACCCAGTGAGAGGGTTAGAACCTAATGAGATTTCTTTGTGTTCTCCCGAAATGGCTAGTTGGAAACCTCACTGGCCACTATGGCTATTACATAAATGGCGCCCAATGGTAACTTAGTTTGGCGCTACAAAATGGCGACCAAACAGTGAATCATGTAACTCTAACTAGACATGAAATAAAAAAAATAAAAAATAGCCCGTTAGTTTTTTTATATAGCACATCGAGGAAGCGATTATTGAAGAAATCGACTTAACTTCTTTTGGCAGCACTTTGGAGCGCAGGCTTGCAAAGTTTGTGCCAAAGAAGAGGTTGGGTATATCTAACCAATAAGCGTGGATCTCCTAAACTTTAAAAAAGGAAATACATAATAGCTTAGCAATTTCTATTCGTGGTTGTCTAATTGTATTGTTGTTATTTTCCAGTTGTATTGTTGTAATTTTTTCTTGTAGTTTCTGATTTTGTTTTAGATAGCATCGGTAGCCGCCTGGAAACATATAAAAATCAAATTTTTAATTTGGTTATTCAGGGTCTGATGTACCGAGTATCACCGACAGAGTAGGATGTCTTATATAGCTCATCAGTTAATAATAAGACATGATGAAAGTATATGAGTTCCTATACCACCTTTTTGTAGTCAAATTATCTGATATGCCACCTAATGGTACCTAAAAATCCTTTTATATATGTACAACAATTTACCTTCATGCCAAAACCGTTATAAAAATTAGATAGCAAAAGAATTGTCGTTGAGTTTAAAACAAACGAAACAAACAAAAAGAATATAGCTAGATAAAAATTAAATAAATTAAATAAAATACATAATAATAAAATTAAAAATAAAAAAAATTAACATATGTATTAGATTAGTAGTAAATAAACGATTAACATAGTTACCAAAATAGAAAAATCTAGTGCTAAAAGCTCTCACAGACTGAGTTTCCAATTCTCTTATCGCAAATTAGAGAGCGGGAATTGAAATAAAAATTTTTTCTTATAAGGTTATGTTCAAATCCGTGTGGAAGTAGAGATAGAAAGAGTGAAAGAGAGGCAGAATTTGATTTAAACAGATCAACATCACTTGAATTTGGCAAAACTCCTAGCCAAAAATTAGTAGCTAATAGAAATACTGAGATGAGTCAACCCACAGGCAAAACTATAGCTCAGATTCATGACAAATCGGATACCAATAACACAGGTAATCCAGGCACTAATGCAGCTGCTAGCGGCAGATTTGTGGCACCACCGAGAAATGTCCATATGAATTTAGAGCAAAATAGTTCATTGCAAATATTTAACATGAAAAGGCAGATTGCTGATTTGACTGCAACGGTAGGGAAATTGAGTATAGTAATGCAGGCCACTCAATTAGAAAATAAGAAGTTAATGGATGAAATAGTGCCTTTGTTCAAAAAGAATGAAGAGAACAGTTTCAACCGTGCTTTCCCTCCTCCTGGGAATAGTACTAACGTGTCAAGGGTCTCGATTGATAACGAAGTGGCGAGTGACAAGAATTATCAGCGAATTAGGGTTGATAAATGGGGTTTGGAATTTGATGGCAGTATGGAGCTACATGCGAAGAGTTTGTAGACAACTTCCATTTGTTGGTGAAAGGGGCAGCTGAAAAGTGGTACTGGCTGTTTGTACAAACCACTCTGGTGACGCAATGGTCAACCTTAAAAGAAGCTCTGATGAAGCAATATCAATCCACTAGGTCTAGCGTCAAGCTTATGAGTGACATGGTGGAGCAAGCGCAAGCAGCAAATGGGAGAAGATATTGATGCCCTCTTCTTCATCATGACACAGATGCGGTCCAGACTAAATATTTCCGTTTCAGAAAAATGGTCAAAATGATAAAAAAAAATTTAGAAGAGGAAATAAGATGTTGAATATACCCGATCAGTGTCGATACTGTGGAAGAACTGCGTCAGGAATGCATTGAAGCAGAAAAAATATTCCGCCGCAAAGAATTTAGTAGAAATGTATATCATGCTCCAACAAGCAAATACCACAAAAACGTGAGTGAGATATAAGAGGGACCAAGTATACAGTGTGAGCAACTGGAAGAATTATCGGCTATGCAATTCCAGAAGTCATCAGAGCTAAATGTTCAAAGCCATGTGGAATGTTGGAACTGTCGCCAAAAACGCCACGTTTTTTACTATTGTCTGTCGTAAGACAGAGCGGTTTTCTGTTATGGGTGCGGTCAACCAAACGTGAAGTCCCCTACTTGCAATAAATGTAAAGCCAGAAATTTTCGCTGGAGCGAGGGAACCGCGGGGAACCATCATTTCAAGGAGAACCCGCACACGAATCCAAATCTAAATTATAGAAGACAACAAAAGTAAATTTAGTTCATAAACTTAAAAATTTTAATCAATTTATACCGCAATTGCGTCATAAATATACTTTAGTGGAACGGGAAAATACGGATAGAAAACGGGATAGAATTTTTAATACTGAAATAAATTTCAAAAAACCAATTTCAAACAAAATACTTAAATTAAGAGAAAAATTTACTGAAAAATGAAACACGCGCAGATTAGTGATTGCAGCGGTAGGATCGGTCAACAGCGATTGTGATCCGCGTCCTTTCGCAGTTGTGAGGTTAGAGGGTTACTGGATACCGGCGCTTCTGTTAGTCTGCTGGGGAAAAATTGCAGAGAGTTGATAGATAAGCCAGTATGGGCAAATGCAAAATGAAAATGCAAAAACGAAGTGTACATACACAAAATTGATGAGCGAAGCAGAATAACGAAATTTTGCTTAGTTTAGCAAAAAAAGAGCATAAAACACCAATACAATGCCACTCATGCAAAACTTTCAATGTAGTGGTGCCCATACCTGTAGATAAGCTAGCGCACGATTTTAAGCCAATATTCTCATTAGTTTCAACTATGGCAGGACAGAAACATAGATTAGCGATTAGCGCCTCGGGATGGGCCGAGGAACTGGACACATCAGTGAACAGGTTTTCAGCACACCCGGGATGTAGATCGTGCGCACTACACCGGACCTAAAGGATTCACGGAATCCCTCGCGGACCAACCAAAACCAAGCTAGGGTGGTACCCGAATAATAACTACTATGGAGAAAAACTTAGAAAAGATTAAAGTTACGGTGCAGAGCTTAAACAACTCAGTATCGGCGGCTATTGGTGGTGAGCAAACAGGCCCCGAGCTGTCGTCAGCAAGTGACTGTAAGAAAACAACTTCGGGGGGAGCCTAGGAGAGGTAGAATCGGTGACAAGGATGATGACGAACCATCCCCAGCTACAAAAGACGGGCGGGGTTTCCGATTCTTCCCATCCAAAAAACATAGAGTCCTCCGAAGTAGATAGGATGGTCGAGCAAGTAAGTGCTGGCATAGCCAAACTCACCACGAAAAGGAGGAATCTTTCAGGAGCACAACGGCGGAAAGCAACAAAATTGAAACGGAGGAATCAGCAGGATGCTTCAAAGGAAGGTGATGCCTCTACACCCATCTCCACGGATAAGTGCAAGAGAATTAGCTCGCCGGAGGAGCAGAACAATGCTGGCCACCGTAAGAAATTTAAATTAAAAAGCTCCCCGCAGGGAGGGGGTGTAGCGGGCGATGGGTCCAAACTTCCTAAAGAGAAATCTTCGGAGGGATCAAAGGGAGTAGGGACAATACCGGGCGCTAGTACCTCCAAACAAGCGATGGCGTCAGAAAAATCTTCAGTGGTTGGAGGAGCTACGAAAGCTTCTAAATCACTGAAGAGAAAACCGGACGAAAGGAGGGCTAAGGAGCAGCCCACGTATGCTAAAGCGGCGCGCTGGAGACTGGCAGAAGAGCTGAGCTATACTGTCATCGATTCCAGCAGCCCATCAGGTAAAATCCCAGTGCACTACCACAAGGAAGTAGAAAGTGCCATAAACTAATGTATTGTGGTGTACATATTGTCAGCAGATGAGGACGCTCCACAAATTCACATTGAAAGCAGCAAGTTTTTCCGGGACGTAATGTTTCTGCAACTGGAGTCTGACTCCTGTGTGGAGATACTACGAAACTGAATAAACAGCATTAAGGCACCATGTGAAGGTGGAAGACACTCGCTTGTGAAGAAGACAGAAATCCCTGCCCTAACAAAGGCTTCCTTTTATATAAAAGAATGGGGTGGAAGTCTGAAGTCTGAAGACCGAGGCCATAACAAATATTATTACCAAGCAGAACAAAGGCCTCGATGCGAGCAAGTGGGAAATCTTCCACCGTGAGGAGGCAGAGGAGGGCACCTTGATCGTAGTGGTTCTGGACAAAGCGTCCATGGCTTACCTGGACGGAAGAAAGGGATGCCAAACGCGAATCTTGGAAGCTTTTCTGTGAACAGGTGGACAGCGTTAGTGAGGCTTCCAAAATAAAAAAACTTCTGTCGAAAACCCACACTCATCCTGAGACATTTTTTGACTCGGAGGGCAGAGACGATGGAGAAGTTATTAGGATTTCTTATGGATGCACACTTCCGTACGGTGCAGGAGAGCCGTCCGGAAGCGGTACACCCCCCGAGGAATATGGACAATCCAAGGATAATAATAGATACGCAAATGGTATGTAGAGCGGTGAAGAGTTTTTCGCCCTATAAAGCAGCAGGCCCGGATGGCATTTTCCCGGCTCTTCTTCAGAGTATGGACCCAATAGAGGATAGGTTGGCTAATATCTTCACAATCTGACTTACAAATGCATATATTCCCCTGGCATGGAGGGAGGCTAGAGTTGTCCTCATTCCAAAACCGGGAAGGGCAAGCTATGCGGATCCGAAATTTAAACTAATATTAAGGGCAGGTATGTTGGGATGCTGCGAATAAAATAAGCAGTTGCGGACAACTCAGCGGTCCCAAAGGGGAGAGTCTCGGGGGTCTCGTTTAGAGCACCTGTAAATACCCGAGTTGCCAATGATCCTTGGAACGACGTGGCGAGTAATTGGCGCCACTCAATAGCCAATTTAATAACAAATAAACAACAAAAACACAATTGAAAGAAAATAAACGCCAGTTTTTTTTTGTGTTAATCAGTGACGGTCATCTGTGACAGTGATGGCACCGTGGAACAAAGTGACCAGCTCAGGGCTTTTATGTCCACTTCTGCGATTGTGCCTCTCCCCCTCCCCTATCTAACAATAATAATTTTGTATTGTTGATTCCGGCTTGGAGGTTGCTGTTTGGCTGCCTGGTGGTGAAGGTATAGCACTGACCACCTGGTAGCCACTGAAAAGCAGTAATCACCATCGTTGGAATCAATATTAACAAAATAGACGACTATTTGGATTTCCCTTGACTTATTTCATGACAGGTAAATTCAGAATTGACTTCTGCAACATACGAGGCTTGAGAGCGAACTTCTCAGTTTATGCTCACGTTTGTCTCTATCGGCCGGATGTTTTAGCCTTAAGTGAAACCCAGGTATCTGAGGATGCTGACCCACAGGATTTTTATGTGCCTGGGTATCAACTTCTGTCCCTTTTTAACTTCCATCGCGGTCTTGCATTATATATACGCAATGATGTTGTGTACCAAAGCCAGCAATCACTAGGCTTGTATGATCCAGAATTTAGCTGCATTTGGGCTAAATTCAAGATCAGGGCACATAGTTTGCATTTCGGATTCCTTTATAGAAGTCCAAACGCGGGAAGGGAACAAACTTTATCGGGCTTCGATTCCCTTTCCGATTCTATAGCAAAAATCCTCGAAAGTTGTCCGGACAGTGAAATTGTTATTGCTGGTGATTTCAATGTCCACAACTCATCGTGGCTTCGCCATTCGAGCCACACAACTTCAGAGGGCCAATATGTTGAGTTATTCGCCGCGCATAATCACCTAGCGCAACTAGTGAATGAACCAACACATATACCGTGTGTTGAAGGGCACCAACTAAATACGCTTGATTTGTTCCTAACTTCACACCCTCAAAAGTATGAAGTGAACGTCAGTGCACCTCTCGGTAATTCGGATCATAGTATCATCTCCGCTTCTTTTTCGTTCTCGGCACTTCAAAACGTTTCACCCACAGCCACGAAACGTTTAAAATACGTATACGAAAAAGCTCGTTGGGCAGAGCTCAACGAATTCTATCGTACTTTCAATTGGAAACTATGTTTCTTAGATAAAAATATCGATTTAATGGCGGAAATGGTTGGATATATAATTTTGCTGGGAATGAAATACTTCATCCCATCCAAAAAAATTTCGGTTAAGCCGAGACAAAAATCTTGGTTTAACCAATCTTGCAAAGAGGCAATCAGATCCAGAGAGGAAGCATTCAGTACTTGGCGGAATAACAAAAACGCAAATACTGATGCGCTGCGCAAACAAGCGAGGTCTTCGTGTGCCAGAGTGCTAAGGCGTGAAAAAGCTTTATACGAGCAGCGCCTTCGTGCTAAAGTTCTTACCGCCACGAGAGGTAGTAAAAGCTTCTGGTCATTCGTTAAAACAGTAAAGGATAAAGCTAGTTCATCAATTCCAACTGTTTTAAGGGATGATCAAATATTCACTGAACCTGTTGATAAAGCTAACCTTTTGGCTGAGATGTTTGCAGGTAATTCTTGCTTGCCAGGTAGCAATCAGCAATTGCCCGTGTTGGAAAGAGTATCAGTTACTATGCCAAGAATATTCTTTCGACCACGTGCAGTTAAAAAGGTTTTAGCGAATCTCAACATAAACAAGTCTCCTGGGCCGGATGGCATTCCAGCACTGGTCTTGAAGCAGTGTTTTTCGACACTAGCGCGTCCATTGGCTAAGCTATTTAGTGCATCGTATCATGCCGGTAAATTTCCGATGTGTTGGAAGTTAGCCAATGTAACGCCGATCCCTAAGAAGGGAGAGGCGCAATACCCCGAAAATTACCGCCCAATTGCAGTCTGTTCGGCAATTTCCAAGGTCATGGAAAGTATGACCAATTTCCACCTGGTAAGGTATCTGGAGACCAACACCTTACTTAACGACCGGCAGTATGGTTTTCGCAGAGCTCGCTCTACAGGAGACCTGCTCGCTCTGTTAACAGAAAAATGATGCAATTCGATTCACCATTTCGGCGAGAGTAAGGTGGTGGCTCTAGATATCTCAAAAGCATTTGATAGAGTGTGGCATGATGCACTTCTGTCAAAACTGACTGCTTTTGGTGTCGGTGATGATTTCTCTCGCTTCATAGCGAGCTTCCTCAGAGACCGCACTATACGAGTTGTTATAGACGGGGTCTCATCAAACGAGTTCAAGGTAAATTCAGGGGTGCCGCAAGGCTCTGTTCTATCTCCTACTCTCTTCCTCATCTTTATAAATGACCTTCTATGTCAAACTTCAAACCCTATCTACTCTTTCGCGGATGATAGCAGCATTATCCATTCTTTCTCTTTCACCAGCCGGCCAAGTCTGGAGGAGATTGACGCCAGGAGACAAAGGATAAACGAGTCACTCACAAGTGAACTCGTGTCAATCTCCGAATGGGGCCTCGCGAACAGGGTTAACTTTAACCCTCATAAGACGCAGTGCTGCGTGCTTACGCATAGGCGGCTGGTCGAAGGTTCTGCGCCATCCGTGTTTATGGATGGTATAGGTATTGGGGAATCAGAAGCTCTTGATGTTCTTGGTATGAAAATACAGTGTGACGTTCGATGGGCAGATCACATTTTTCATATTTCAAAAGAATCTTTCAAGTGTCTCGGCTTTTTAAGACGGTGTAAGACATACTTCACCCCAACTGATCTCCTCAATATATATACCACCTACATCCGACCAAAGATGGAATACAACTCTCATGTATGGGCCGGTGCTTCAAAGTCTGTTTTGAAGTTGCTCGACCGCGTACAAGAGAGAGCGAAGAAGCTCATCGGTGACAGTAGGGTAGCCAACTCTATTGACTCACTGGAGCATCGACGCAACGTGGGGTGTGTTTCACTGTTCTACCGATACTACAACGGAATGTGTTCTGGTGAAATAAGGGAGCTTGTGCCGAATAACCGTTTATTTCTGCGAGCTACCCGCTCTTCACATAGGGCACATCCTTTTGTGGTTGAGTTGTCAGTGAATCGCACCACGCATTACAGAGAGAATTCGTTCTTTGGCCGAACGGTTCGTATGTGGAACAAACTTCCAGCAGAGGTCTTTCCTGTCAGTTTTAACTTGGGGAGGTTCAAATCGAACGTCCACAAACACTACTCCCTCTATCCTCCTTCCCATAACCAACTTTCCTAGTTCTGGCACAATGCATCGCATATGTAGGGGTCATCCCCTGAGTGCTGGTCCAAGAAAAAAAAAAAAAAAAAAAAAAAATCTCAACTCGTTGAAAAAACAGCATTTCTGGATGCTACAATCGGCAATCCCGGTACCAGAATCGGATGCGATCGGCCAATCATCGGTTCATCTTAAACTCTACTGATTACAGAAACCACAACGAATGGAAACCAAAATGATCCCCAATTGTTGACGACTTTTAGCTTCAAATCAAGGACACGATTCGGAACATGGAATATTAGAACGCTTCTGGAACCATCAAGATTGGCCCAAATTTGCAAGGAATTCAAGAACTACAACCTTCTCTTCCTTGGTTTATGTGAAACAAGGTGGCCTGATAATGGCACAATAACAACCGACGGTGACATAACCTTTTTATATTCTGGCAAGCCAAGTGGACTCCCTCGATCGAGCGGCGTAGGATACCTTCTTTCTAGAGAGGCCAAGAGCGCCCTAATGGCATGGAAACCACATTCTGATAGGATTATTTCAATACGTCTGCACACCCGTGCTCGTAACATCACATGCATTCAATGCTACACCCCCACTGAAATCTCAGACCCCAATGACAAAGAAGACTTCTACAGCCTCCAGGAAAAGGTAATAAAAGACACACCTAGTGGTGATATTTTACTTCTTACCGGTGATTTCAACGCTCAAGTGGGATCAGTTAACACGAATGTTGAGTCCGTTATGGGAACTCATGAACTGGGGCAAATGAAAGAGAACGGCGAATTATTTACCGGGATATGTGCAAGCAGTGGTCTTACAATCGGTGGCACTATTTTCCCTCACAGGGACGTGCATAAAGTAACTTGGGTTTCCCCCGACCACAGAACAGAAACCCAAATTGACCACATTGCGATAAGCAAGAAGTGGCGGGGTTCATTACTAGATGTGCGCAATAGGCGTGGGGCAGATGGAGCGTCAGACCACCATTTACTTGTAGGAGAGATACGATTAAGGATATGTGCAATCCGACGACAAACAGCACAGTTTTTGCCAAGACGATACGATGTATCCAAATTAAAATCCTCAATTACTCTCGAAAGTTACGTAGGCTCCCTAACGACTCGCTACGAAGATATCCCGAACAGCAATAGAGGCCAATGGAATGCTATAAAAAACATTTTTACAGACAGTGCAAAGCAACATCTTGGTCATCCTCAACCTAAGCGTAAAGTATGGATCTCAGACGCTACCTGGCAACTTATTGAAGATAGAAGACAACTTAAAGGCTCCATTAACGTTGCCCGAACAAGAGCTTCTAAATTTATCCTTCAGGCACAGTATACCAGTCTAGACCGCCAGGTTAAACGAAGTGCGCGACGAGACAAACGGGTTTGGGTGGAAAATATGGCCATAGAAGCACAGTCAGCTGCCGATACACTTCGAAGTAGAGATTTGTACAAAATTGCAAAGCAAATATCAGGGAACTACCGTTCAACCACATATCCCCTTAAAGATCCGTTGGGAGGAACTGCCGCATCCGTGGAGCGGCAACTGGCAATATGGTCCGACTATTATGCCGGCATACTGTCAATTCCGCAACCCACAACAGTCTGGCAATGTCACTGTACTTCACATCAAATCAGATCCGACATAAATACAGTTTGCCCAGACGAAACTGAGATCGTCACTGCAATACGTGCACTGAAGAATGGCAAGGCACCAGGCGTAGACAACATTAACCCTGAACTGCTTAAGGCTGATCCGACTCTTAGCGCTAAAATAATCTACCCTATTATCAGAGACTTTTGGACATCACACTCTCTTCCTACTGAACTAAGTGAAGGAATGATAATAAAACTACCCAAGAAAGGAGACTTAACAGAGTGTAAAAATTGGCGGGGTATAACTCTTTTAACCATGATTAACAAGGTGTTAGCGAATATAATCCATGCTAGACTGGCATCATCAATTTCAGCAGATCTTCGAAGTGAGCAAGCTGGTTTCAGACCACACCGATCTTGCACCGATCATATAAATAGTCTAAGGATCATAGTGGAACAGTCGGTGGAATGGAGATCTCCATTATACTTGATATTTATCGACTTCGCCAAAGCATTCGATACGATCCACCATCAGGCAATTTGGCACGCACTTCGTTGCCAGGGAGCTCCACCTGTGCTAATCGACTTAATCAAAGCTTTGTATGGCAACTCAACAAGTCGAGTACTGCATGAACGCACGTTAAGCAATCCGATTGGTATAAGCACTGGGGTACGACAGGGATGTATCCTATCTCCGCTGTTATTCAACATTGTATTGGATTCAATTATGCAGCAAGCAACCCGAATAAGAAGAGGCATTACATGGGGTATGAATGGTCGATTGGAAGACCTTGACTACGCTGATGATATTTGCCTGCTCGCACATAACTTTACAGACATGTCAGCCAAATTGGATCAGATACATCAGCTAGCATCTGGTGTCGGTCTTCACATTAACTTCGACAAAACTAAGGTTCTACGTATCAATTCGACTAATCTCTCCAAGTTCCGAGTAAACAACATAGAACTCGAAGACGTCCAATCGTTTTGCTACTTAGGAAGTATCATATCAACAGCAGGCGGCTCACGTGATGATATTGCATATCGCAAAAGGAAAGCAAAACAATCTTTTGGTGCATTACAAAGAGTATGGAAGTCACCACAAATACATATAAAAACTAAGCTTCGCCTTTTTTCCTCTAATGTTCGCTCTATCCTGCTATATGGATGTGAGTCCTGGAACTCTACTGCAAGCGACATTCAATCCCTGCAAGTATTTGTTAATCGTTGCTTGCGAAAAATTTTGCGAATATTTTGGCCGAACGTAGTTTCCAACAGAGACCTCTGGCAAAGAACAGGTGAAATACCAATTCGCATAGAAATTGCAAAGAGGAAATGGAGCTGGGTTGGTCATATTTTGAGAAGACCCCATGATGATATATCAAAGATGGCAATTGATTGGAACCCTCATGGCAGCAGAAGAAGAGGTAGACCAGCTAACACCTGGAGAAGGCAACTAGAATCCGAAATTAGCGAAACAAGAAGAACCTGGTCTGAGATCAGACAAATCGCACAGGACAGATCCCAATGGAAGAATTTCGTTACGGCCCTTTGTTCCAACTTGGAACCATAGGAATCAATATATATATATATATAAGGGCAGGTCTGTTGAGACGGTCCTACAAGAGGTTGTACATCATATAGAGAGAACCATCGATTTGGGTATGTATACCATGGCTGTATTTATTGATATAGAGGGGGCTTTCAATAATATATCGACCTCGAGCATTATTGACTTGCTGGGTAACTTTGACTTGGACCAGAGATTGACTGCATGGATCAGTCATATGCTAAGGAACACGAAGATAAGTTGCAAGGTTAACGACACAAGGGTAGGGGGGAATGTGTGTTGCGGAACGCCACAGGGGGAATACTGTCTCCCTTGCTGTAGGTGGTGACCATAAATACCCTACTGAAGACATTATCCCTGAAAGAATTTGCTCCCGTCTGCTATGCATACGATGTAGCGATACTGATAAAGGGAAACAATCCTAAGGTTCTTTGCGAAAGGGCAATAGAGGCCCCGAATTTAGCTTATAACTGGGCTACACAAAGGGGTCTCAATGTCAACCCAGAGAAGACAGAAATTTGTATGTTCACAAGGAAACGGAAGATTGCACATTTGGAATCGCCGGTTTTTCGAGATAGGACGATACAAATTAATAAAAAGGTCAAATATCTAGGAGTGATACTCGACTGGAGGTTATCCTGGAAGGACCATATAGAAAGTAGGGTGATCAAGACCCAAAGAGTTTGGAACTATTGCAGAAGGGCAATCGGGCCCAAATGGGGAATGAGCCCAAAGATTGCACACTGGCTCTATACGAGTGTGATAAGACCAATTGTGGTGTACGCCTCGTTAGTATGGTGGACGTCCTTGGAGAGGAAGGTTAATGTCAAACATCTTCAAAGAATACAAAGACAGTGCTGTATCGGCATCTGTGGCGCGATGAGAACCACATCAACTTAGGCTATGCAAAATATTCTATCAATACTGCCTATTGATATACAGGTTAAATACGAAGCAGCTCTGGCTGCTACGAGATTGGTGGTGATGGGTGAGTGGCTGACACGGGAACACACAAGCAAACACCAGAGTATAGTACACGTCTTACCCGGGAACAACGTTCGCACGGTTACGTGCGATAGGATCCCTATTAGATATGTACAATCACACTGCACCACCATAATATCGGAAGGTATGGAGTGGGAGAGTGTAGGTACAATGAACCCCATAACTAACCTGTGCACGGACGGGTCGATGATTGGTGATCGATCGGGTGGAGGTTTCTGTGATATGGGTCGTAACTTTCGCAAATACTTCCGCCTGCCGGATCATAGCACGGTATTTCAGAGTGAGATCGTGGTGTAGTGTATCATACAAGTATACACTGCACACCCTAACTAGAACACACACAAGCATAGGGTATAAGCATACACCAAGGGCAGTGCAGTTGATCGAACTAACGATTGCATGAATCATTACAGTTTGAGTGACAATTTATGTTCGCACAACAGACATTCCTATTGGCCAATGTAACTAGAGAATAGGGGAAATGGAGAAATGCATGATATTGAAGGAGATAGTTATAATTATATGATAAGCTAGAATAAGTTAGAGAGGTTAACTTTAAATCTCATAAGTAGTATATAAACAATGCATTTTTATAAATAAAGGAGACTTTATCTTGATTCATAAATTCGGCAACAACCTGATTTTGTTTTGATTTAAAGTTTCTACAACTATTTCGGCAGTTCTTTTGAACGCCTAAACTTGAGCTGAATACCCTGGCAGCTGTATAAAATAATCAAGGGCTATAGGGAATATAGAAATAATAACACAAGATTCACATGGCGATCCTGCGAACGGACCAGATCCTCTGATCCTCTAACAAATCCTCTAACAGTAAAAAAAAAATATCATTACTATTAAATGACGGATAAAGAAATAGAAGACATTTTCAAACGCTGGGAAGAATACATCCATGAAGAGTTCGCACCAGTTCCCGTCAACACATCAGCTCCAAACTACCAGGCTACACCACTAAGCGCTGGTCCAAGAGCAATAACCTTAGAAGAATACAAGAAGCGTCAAAAGAAACAAGGCCAGAATAAAAAGGAAACAGTAGAAAAAAGGGCTATTAAAAAGAAGAGAGCTGGAAAAAAGTTCCAAGCAAGAAAAGAGATTGCAATCCTGTACAAGGAATTGATGCTCGCTACTTCAAAGGAAACACAAGAAGTAATAA
This sequence comes from Linnaemya tessellans, assembly GCA_951800035.1. Classification (NCBI taxonomy): domain Eukaryota; kingdom Metazoa; phylum Arthropoda; class Insecta; order Diptera; family Tachinidae; genus Linnaemya; species Linnaemya tessellans. The sequence continues at coordinate 41,237,572 of OX637533.1, read as the reverse complement.
AAGACAAGATAAAGAATAGAAGAAGGCACCAATGAAAAAGAAAAAAGAAGAGAAACTCCCACAACATTAAATGGTAGGTCCTATTTGGGGAAACCATCAGCATTCAATGGGCGGAAGACAATCTAGGGAATCGGACCCAAACGCCAACGTAGTAAATAATGTAGAAGTCTCTCGACAGTCTGATAACTCAACCTTTATTTTATTATTATTGTTAGTAGTTTTAAGCACAATAAATTTACTCATAAAATTGTACCAATTGCATAAAAAATCTTTGAGGAAGAAGTACACAAGTCGTACAGATAATGTAGACAGAATATTAAAAATTGTATACAACTATTTTATGGAATGGAATGGCAAAATTTACTGGTAAAAGTTAGGTTAATAAAAGAAAAATTTGGTAGATCTTACAAATGTTTAAATCTCGACAGGCCAACAAGAGGTGAAACTGTTGAAAAACACATAGGAAACTTGCTGCGGGCTCTTGAAGAAATTAGAGTTATATTTAATGTAAATTATAACAGATTAACAACAGCACACAAAGCGGCGGCAGATGCATTTTTTTTGGACATTAGAAACAAATTAATAAATATAGCTAACAAAAAGAACATGTCATTACAGTTACCAATATCTATATACGAGCAAATACCATTACATATTAGAACTGAAACCGAAACAACCATCACAATGACGTTATTCAGTTTAGAAACAGCTTCAAAAGCTATTCCACTATTCAACGGAAATTATCTCGAGTTAGAAAGCTTTTTAATAACAACTGAACTTTATAATAACTCTCTTTCAACTGAGGCTAAAGTAGATTTTCTCAAATACATATTTTACGCAAAACTAACTTCAAACGTCAGAACTGCAATAGCAAGCTTCACAAAACCAGAAAGTTTTGAGTCATTAAAAACCCAATTAAAACAAAGGTACAAGAACAGGGAAACGATTCCAGAATTACAAAATAAATTAAGTACACTATTTCAAGGAAAAATGACCATTAACACGTACAAGGAGAAAATAACATGTTTAATAGATAAGTTAAACAATTTAGGGATACATGAGCTAGGTGACGACGTTTCTGAAAACGAAAAAAATGTAATAACTAAACTTAACAATAAATTGGCACTAGATACATTTAAAAAGGGCCTAAACGATCTCTTTAAATCAACCATATATGCGGCTCGACCAAGTAATTTAGAAGATGCATTTGAATTATCATTAGAAATAGAAAATGAACATAGAACAAACAACAGTTCAATATTGCATGTTAGGACGTATCAACCACGGTATCAACACCAAAATCATTATAGACACAACACATATGTACATGCGACAAAATAACAACCCCAATTACAACAGATCATACAATACTTATGTATAATAGAAATAATAATAACGTTTTTAACAACAACTCCAATAGAAACAATATATCTAACAGCTCCAGAAACAACAATAATACGAATAACAATTTTAGTAGAAGATTTAACAATAATAACAATATTAACATTAATAACAATAATAATAATAGAAATGATCCCAGAAGAAATCATAACTACATAAATAGAAATAATAACAACAGATACGTACACACTATACAAAATGCGGGAAACGAGATGGGCCAGGGATACATGGTCATCCCGGAGGGCAAAAATTAAAGATTCACAAAATATCCGAAAACAATTCCAATTATATCAATGTCACATATAAGAACAAAAATTTAACTTTTCTTATTGACACTGGCGCCGAGATATCATTTTGCCGAATGCGTAATGAGTTCATAGGTGAACAGTTTAAACCAGAAGAAAAATGCAAACTAACAGGTATCACAACAGAAGAAATAGAATCAATAGGAACAATTGAACTTAAGTTAACAGCATCAGACGGAATATGCGTACATCCATTTCAATTGGTAAAACAAAATTTTCCAATAGAAACAGATGGTATTTTAGGAAGAGATTTCTTTAAGAAATATTTATGCAAAATAGATTATGAAACATTCACAATTTCCTTATTTGTGAACAATGACACAGTTGTAATTCCTATGCAAGCAAAATCAATTAACACCTTAAAGATAACAATACCACCAAGAACTGAAGTCAGTCAACCCATTAAATTAAACTTAACAGAAGATTCCGTCATATATAATAATGAAATACAAATATTCTAAAAAATTACAATTGCAACAATTTTCAACATAACAGTGAACGATTCAATAAAATAGTAAAAGGACTGCAATTACAAAATAATGACAACAATGTAAAAACAGAACTAATAAATATATTTAAAAAATATCAAAATGTTTTCCACTTAGAAGAAGAAAAATTAACTGTAAACAATTTCTACAACCAAAGAATCAAGACCTTAGCCAACAATCCGGTTTATATCACAAATTAATGACTACCACATTCATATACAGACGTAATAAATGAACAAGTAAAAAAATGCTTGTTGATGACATAATAGAACCATCAGTTAGCCCATATAATGCACCACTCCTTTTAGTACCTAAAAAGAATGTAGAAGACAAGAAGAAATGGAGATTGGTAGTAGATTTCAGAAAACTTAATGACAAGATAATAAATGACAAATTTCCTTTAACTAGATTGGAAGATATTTTGGACAAATTAGGTAGAGCAAAATGGTTTTCTACACTTGATATGACTAGCTCATTTCATCAAATTAATTTAGACAAAAATTCTAGACCTTTAACAGCTTTTTCTACACAGCAAGGCCACTATCAATTTAAAAGATTACCACTTGGACTGAAGATATCCTCAAACAGCTTTCAAAGAATGTTGACAATAGCATTTTCAGGATTAGAATCTGAAGCATTTCTTTATGTGGACGATATTATCATATACGGATGTAGTTTGAACCACCACAATAGAAACCTAATAAAAGTATTAGACAGATTACAACAGTACAATTTGAAATTAAATCCAAAAAAATGTAAATTTTTAAGACCAGAAGTTACTTATCTTGGACATCTTATAACTAAAGACGGAGTAAAAACAGACCCATCAAAATACGACGTAATTAAGAATTATCCCACACCAAAAAATGCGGATGAAGTAAGACGATTCGTTGCATTTTGCAATTACTATAGACGATTCATACCAAATTTTGCAGACACACCTAAAGACTTAAACCAACTATTAAAGAAAAACACAAAATTCAAATGGACGGACAATTGCCAAAAAGCTTTTGATGACCTAAAAGGAAAACTGATAAGTCCCCAGTATTGCAATACCCTGATTTTGACAAAACCTTTATATTAACAACAGATGCTTCGAACTACGCACTAGGAGCAGTGTTATCACAGGGCGAAATAGGTAAAGACCGAGCAATTTCATATGCAAGTAAGGCATTGCAGAAACATGACATGAACAAACCAGTAATTGAAAAGGAACTATTGGCAATCCACTGGAGCATCAACTATTTCAAACCATATTTGTACGGTAGAAAATTTACAGTAGTAACTGACCATAGACCATTAGTATCACTATTTTCCCATAGAAATCCTTCTTCAAAAATGACAAGAATTATACTCGACTTGTGTGACTACGACTTCGATATTGTTTATAAAAGGGGAAAGATGAATACAAACGCTGACGCACTATCTAGGATAGAAATCAATTCGGATATACTAAAACAGATGATACCAACAGAAGATGATGAACAAGCTAAGAAAGTATTAATAACTACGAGGGCTATGAAAAACAAAGAAAATGAGGCAAAAAGGAGTTGGAGTAAAAATAAGGAGGCGAATAATATAACAGTAAATAACGACGCGCATGTAAGAAACGATGATTCTCAGAAGTCTGATCAACTTCGCATATGGGAATGTACATCAGTAAATGACGTCAAGAATATAAGAAAATTGCAATTTAATAATATAGAAGATAAATAAATATAAAAGAAGAAGATATATTTATAGAAGATAACATTGTGCACATTGGACATAACGATAATTCATCGAAACAAGATTCGATGAAGAAGTTACATGCCATTAATGAAGAAAATAATAAGCTGGCAAGGCTCAGCGATAACTCAGCGAAACTAGATTCGATTCTGAGGAAATTGATATCTAAAATGAAAAAAGAAATTATAAGAGAATTAGCGCTATCAAGTAATGATAAAATATTTAAGATATATACAAAAGAAAAATTGAAAGAAGCATATGCAAGAAAAAAAATTAATAAAGAAAGTCCTCAACTAAATATACTCATATACAACGCCCCAAAAAGAATATCAGATGACATATTAAAATACAAACTAATTGACGAGTTTCATAATACCACACACGCAGGCCACTTAGGAATAAGAAAAACAATCATTAAACTAAAACAGAGATATATTTGGAAAAATATGAATAAGATGGTAAAAAAATTGATTACATATTGTGACAGTTGTAACAGAAACAAACAAACTAAACACATTCAAGAACCACTTACACTAACAGACACTCCAAACAATTATTTTGAAGTGATTTCAATTGATACCGTTGGTCCTCTTCGTATTTCAAATGAATACCGATATATTCTTACCATGCAGTGTGAACTAACAAAATTTGTTGTTGCACATCCGATGCCGACAAAAGATGCATTTACGACACCAAGAACAATGGTTGAGCAATTTATTTTAAAACATGGACAATTTAAAGTGCTCAAATCTGACAAAGGTACAGAATTTACAAATGAAGTTATGCGAAACATATGCTCATTGTTACAAATCAAACAAATATTTTCCACAACATACCATCATGAGACATTAGGGTCAGTTGAAAGAAACCACACACAGAGTACTCAACGAATTTTTGTTAACAACTGCAAGTGATTATGAATGGGACAGGTGGATTCCATATTTTACTTTTGCCTACAATACGGCACCACATGTAGACACAGGCTACACGCCTTTTGAATTAATATATGGAAAATTACCATATCTACCCTCTGACATACTAGAAAATAAACAAAACTTTTACAATTATGACGACTACGTACAAGAGTTACAAGTCAGGTTAAAATTTGCTCTGAATAAAGCAAAAGAATTATTGACAAAAGCAAAACAAAAAAGAATCGTAAACAATGACCACACTAATAAATTTAATCCAGAAGTAGGAGACTTAGTTTTAATAAGAGTAGAAAATAAGAAAAGAAATCAAAGTCCATATAAGGGACCATTTAAAATAATAAAAAGAAATAATGTAAACACCATAATAGACTATAATGGTGTAGAGAAGGAAATACATAATAATAATTTGAAACCGTACCGAACATTATCAAATTAAATTATCTAACAATAAAATTTAACCAATTGTAATTATTATATAGAAAACCTTAAATATATAAGAGAATTTTTCTCAATTAATTAATTAAATCTAAATTTCTTAAATACTTAAATATAAAAATAATAATATATAACCAATTATAACTACTTTACATAAAAGAACATTTTTTTAAATACTAGATACTCTAAACAATAGATTTTAAAAATTATTTAAGAGACATTATTACATACCGATTATAAATTAAACTAAAATTATTATTATTACTATTATTAAAATTGTATATATACAAAGAATGTTGAAACAAAGTCATGCATCCTATAGAAAAATCACTCCATAATTTTTCTCTTAAGGGTGAGGGTGTAGTGTATCATACAAGTATACACTGCACACCCTAACTAGAACACACACAAGCATAGGGTATAAACATACACCAAGGGCAGTGCAGTTGATCGAACTAACGATTGCATGAATCATTACAGTTTGAGTGACAATTTATGTTCGCACAACAAACATTCCTATTGGCCAATGTAACTAGAGAATAGGGGAAATGGAGAAATGCATGATATTGAAGGAGATAGTTATAATTATATGATAAGCTAGAATAAGTTAGAGAGGTTAACTCCAAATCTCATAAGTAGTATATAAACCATGCATTTTTATAAATAAAGGAGACTTTATCTTGATTCATAAATTCGGCAACAACCTGCTTCGTTTTGATTTAAAGTTTCTACAACTATTTCGGTAGTTTTTTTAAACGCCTAAAGTTGAGCTGAATACCCTGACAGCTGTATAAAATAACCAAGGGCTATAGGGAATATAGAAATAATAACACAAGCTTCACAGTGGCTGTTGCCACGATCAATCCCAGTGTGTACTACAGTGCAAGGATGAGATTAACTCATACACGCACTGTGGAGGGATAGAGATAATATGGATTCCAGGACATCAGGGGACATCTGGAAATGTTGTGGCAGATAGGCTAGCAAAGATGGGAGTATTAATGGCGAACATCACACTGGATAGTTCGAAGCCATTTCAGGGTTTTAAGAACGAACTAAAGCGATGGGCTATAGAATTGCATACAAGAGATTGGCAGCACTCTACCGTAGCTAGGGTGACTAGAATTCTATGGGGGGACCCAGACGGTAGAAGGACAAAGGAGGTCCTAACATTGAGTAGGCCAGCACGGAGGAGGTTGGTTTGGTTAATAACAGGACATACAGAGTTAGGGACTCACCTGTCATGAAAGGGTATCGTTGGTGATATAACATGCAGGGCCTGCCAGGAAGAGGAAGAGACACTGGAGCACGACTTGTGCTACTTTCCAGCTTTTAGCCAAGTCAGAAGACAAACATTTAATCAGGAGATTATACAGGAGATGGAATTTCTTAGGGGCTCTAATTGGAAAGACTTAAGGAAGTACATTGAAGAAACTAGGTTCTTGACGTAATAAAACTCAGAGGTTTCCATGGTATCAGTAGAGGCACCCTACAGTAGAATGGAAACTCCTTATTATAGAGCGCACAACAGGCCTATGAGGCCTAAGTGTAATCCAGGACGAATTGGGATGCTTATGCCCTTCTTTTCAACCTAACCTAACTTAAACCGTACACCTCGTTTACCGTAGCAGGTCGACTACTCTACCAATTTCGAGTCATGCCCTTATGGCTATGTAATGCAGCACAACGTCTCTGCAGGCTTATGGATAAAGTTATCCCACAAAAGCTAAAAAAAAACATTTTTATTTATTTAGACGACGTGTTAGTAATATCAAACAGCTTTGAAAAACACATGAAAATATTAACGGAAGTTGCAGAGTGCCTTAAAAAGTCAAAATTTTGCTTTCAGCAATTAAAATATCTCAGCTTTGTGATAGGATGTGGAAGCCTAAGAACTGAAAAAGTGCGAGCAATAGGAGAAATTAGAATCCCCAAAACACCCCGTGAAGCACGCAGTTTTCTTCGAACGGCAGGTTGGTATCGTCGGTTCATAACAGATTTTGCAGCAATTTCAGTTCCCTTGTCTGATAGCCTGAAAAAAGCAAACAATTTTGAAATGACCCCTGAAGCGAAACAAGCGTTTGAAAATTTAAAACAAGCACTAACGTCCGCTCCAGTGCTCAAGCATGCAGATGACTCAAAACGATTTTGGATCCAATGTGACGAGAGCGATCTTGGAATCGGAGCAGTTCTCTAAAAGCTGAATGACAACATAGTAGCGGATATGTTTTCCCGTTCAGAAAAGGAAAATAATAACGTAGAAGAACTAAATATAGAGGATCTATTTGATTTCGAAACGGTTGAATTTCAAAGCGATGACTATTTTTTATTTTTTTTTATCTTGGACCAGCACTCAGGGGATGACCCCTATATATGCAATGCATTGCGCATGATGAGAAGATAGACAGTTGTTTTTGTAGCTATTTCAACCTTTTACTTCGCCGGCTAATTTTTGCTACAGGGCCGGCGAAGGTGGGTGCTGTTACTCTGATTTTAGTACATGATAGTGTCAGTCGCTGCCAATTATGTTCAGTGATCAGTGACTATGCCTTCATCATTGAAACAGGCTGGCAACAACGAACACAACCACGCACTAGTGCTGTTTAGAAGAATTCAACACAATATTTCATGACTCAGCGCGGGCTCGAACTCACGACCCTCCGCTTCATAGTATCGTGTTCTACTACTTCAGCCAACAGCTGAATGTTAATAAAACATATAAATGAAAATAGACAAAAATGCCGGAACTAAAAACAGAAGATGGAATAATTTATAAAAGAATGGATTTCGATTGGAGCAATAAGACGGAATGTCAATGGAAAATATGAATTCCGCCAAACGTTACCCAGCCAATAATCGAAAAAGCCCACACAAGTATAACGGCAGCTCATGGAGGCATAGCAAAAACAATAGAACAGCTTAAAAGATTGGCCCAAATTAGCTATTCAAGTGAGAGAATATATACGCAATTGTCAGACATGCATAGAAATCAAATCTGAAATCAAAATCTGAAACCAGGAATTGGAAACCAAGTAATTACTGATCGCCCTTTTCAAAAACTGTATTTAGATTTCCTAGGTAAATACCAAAGATCGAAAAGTGGAAATTGCTACGGGTTCATAGTTCTAGACCATTTCACCAAATATACATTTCTCAAAGCCATGAAAGAAGCTACAGCAGGAAACGTAATTGAATTTTTAATAGAGGAGATATTACATAAATTTGGTGTTCCTGAAATCATTCATACCGACAACGGAGTACAATTCGTTTCAAAAAGCTTTCAGAAAATGCTGAATGTTTACAAAATCCAGCTTATAAAAACTCCGGTATATCAGCCGAGTAGCAACGCCTCCGAACGAGTGAACCAAAGTATTTTGTGTGCAATTAGAGCCTATTTAAAAGGTGATCATCGTGATTGGAATCTATATTTGTCAGAAATAGCATGTGCCGTGCGGCACTCTTTTCACAGTGCGATAGGTTTGCACCGTTTTTCGCTCTATTTGGATTCCATATGTATTCAAGTGGAGCCGAATATACACTAGCCCGAAAGCTTAAATCTATCACAGACCACCAAATAACAACACGGCCAAGTGAACAGATGGAGTTATTGAGAAATCAAGTTAAGGAAAACATGAACCGAGCATATGAAAGCAGCGCTGAAAGGTACAACAAAAGAGCCCGAGTGGTTAGGTTTATGCCTGGACAGGAAGTTTACCGCAGAAATATGGTCCAAAGTAATTTTGCGAAGAATCTAAACTATAAATTTTGTAGAAAATTCTTGAAATGTGGAGTGGTTCGACCTGTCGTGAATAACCTGAGGGAAAACAATAGGAATTTATCACATGAGTGATATAAAGGTGTACATTGCTAAAAGAAATACGTAAAAGTACACAAATTAAAAATTTTTTTTTTTTTTTTGCAATAGTACGACGTAAGAAAAAGTAATTATTTTACCCATTTATACAACAATATACTTGTCGTGATGTCCCACTTTTATTAATTTTAGCAATTTTATTTTTATATTTTAATCTGTGATACTAGTTCTAAGTACACAACAATTGCTCTCGTAGTACCTGATAAACTATAACCCTAATATTTGATGTATAGATACGTGCGAAAACCGATAGTCTGAAGAAAGCAAAATAGTTTTTACATACCTCCCCATAGTGCAATATTAGTTAGTAAGAAGTTGACCAGTGATATTCATCTGTGATAATTAAGTCTTTAGCTAAGGTTTTGACCTTTTTGGAAGCTCTCCGGCAGATGTCCATTACACATGAGATATCTCTAAGGAAATAAGATAAAAAGAATACAGAAAGTAAATGCTTAATTGAGCAAATAATAATATCTGTACTTCCCGTAAGGCATTTTATAGATTCCGATATTCTCAAAATCGTATTTTTTTTTCTAACAAAAAACAAAAAAAACGATCGTAGAGAAAATTCAGCGCCTTAATCCAACGGGAGAGGATTAAGTAGAGGTGATGCCCGTGGTTGAATAAAGGATCTGTAGAGAATAAAAGAAAATATTAGCCCAATTCACAATCCTGTGCAAATGGTCTTGCATTATAGCATTTGCAAATTGAGAGAGTATTTGAGAGCATTTTCAATGTATTTTGTTGGTGTAGAGTACAATTATTTTGCTCATGCTACGATGCTAGACTACTTGCTCGAGATTGTGAACTGGGCTATTAATTAATAAAGATTTGACAATGCATATACAGATGTAGATAAACTTTTTGCCTCATTAACTGTGGGCGTTCGATGTAATTTATTTAACACTTGGTTACAAAAACGATTACAAGACAATATATATAAAGATATTTTATGTTTTGGGTTGCCACTATGAATTTCTTACCGAAAGAAATTCATAATGTGGGCTTTTTGCTCTCTGTACTTTCTTGTTTCTTCTTTTCTTTTTCTCATCTACATAAACATATATGCATGCTTATCACACAGATCAGTCTCAACCACAACTACTGTATACTGAGCTGACGTTGCATATATATGTATGTATGTATGAATGGTACCCAAACCAGTTTCTCATACATCAAAGTTAACACGGATATTATTTGAGCGAACATTCTTAACAAACAAGTATGACATACAAATAAGTATATTGAACTCTACTGTGAAATCATACTACAACAAACAAAATAAATGTGTGCGCGTGTTGTAATATGATCCGTATATAAAATGCAACATTCCTAACAAATAAGTATGACCTACAAATAAGTATATTGAACCCTATTGTGAAATCATATTGCAATAACCAAAATAAATGTCTGCGCATGTTGCAATATGATCTGCATTTAAAATGCTTATTAAAATTAAACCATGTAAAATAGAAGCGTAAGCATTTTCCCACAATAAGTTAAGAAATTATAATTAATCAAAAGTATGAAAAATAAATTACTTCGAATCTTGGCTCCGAGCAGAAAACAACTTAAAACGGTTTTTTATTCAAACACGGTTGTGTGAGTACACAAGCTGTACAGCTGACAGTAATTTTTTTAAATCAAGATTTCGTCCTTGATTAACTGGCGCCCGAGCAGGGACCGGCCAGTCGCGAAAAAGGATGTGCGCCGGATCCTTATAAAAAACTTGGCTAAGTGAAGTGAAAAATGCAAAACAGAAATAATTTTTATAAAAAACAAAAAAAACGCTATAGTGAAAATAATCCAAAGCAGAAGTAGTTTTGATAAAAATTGTGAAAGCAATAGGAAAAAATGTAAAACAAAATAATTTTGATATAAAGTAAAAGCGAAAAAAAAATGCTTTGGTGAGGTTTATAAGAAAAAATTCAAAACAAGGATAATTTCGAATAAAAATGGAAATGTGGGAAGGTTAAATACCTTAAAAAATTAGAAATTATTACGCCCTTTTTATGGAAACAAAGAACTATAAGGAAGGTAACACATAAAATTATATTAGATATTGAAACTAATTATAAATGGAAACAAAGAACTACAAAAAAGGTAACACATAAAGTTATATTAGATATTGAAACTAATACTATAGTCCTGTGAAAAGGCACAACCATTAAAAAACATGACAAACATAAGAAAACATTAATGGTGTTTTCTTTTCTGACAAAAATGTTCCATTTATGTTACCATTTACTCGGGTTTATGTACCATTCTAAAAATATATGTGAAGATGTGAAAAGTTGCCGGTTTCCTTTCTAAATATGTTGCACAAATAAATGGTAAATATGTTGCATATCTCACACCTGTTTATATTTGAGGGTGAGATAATACCATTTTTTCAGCTGCGTTTAGTACTTTTTTATACAAGTGAGTATTTTGCTTATTCATTTTCCATTTTCAGTATGCCAATTACCTATACATTATTTTAAGTGCAAAGTCAATTAAATATTTTGTTTCTTTATGATATCGAAAAATGGACCCCTTTATAAGGGTGAGTGTAACAGGAAAACAATATTACATATTCAAAAGGCACATCATTTTTTTCAGAAAAGAAAACACCATAAGATTCCTTGTAAAAAAAAGAGAAACAAAATATAAGATTTAGAAATATAAAACAGAGCCCAAATATCATTACGGAACAAGTAATATTTGGGCTCTGATTGTGAAGGTGCAAAGGATGTCCATGGCTTAAGAGACTATCATTTGCCATTTACCAAAGAGTATGTGATCACTACTTGTTTAAAAAATAAAAAAATATATCGTAATGACAAGTGGCCTATAACCTTTTAAAAGAGAAGAAATGAAAAGAATAAAAAAAACACAGAATAAAAAAAAACAAAAAAAAATAAATAATAAAAGGAAAAATATAAATGCTTCCCTATGGAAGGAATAAATGTGCTATAACAAGATAAAAGTGACCAATATGAAACCAAAGGTTTCAGCGTGCTGAGATCTCGAACTCCGAGCACTCCAGTGCGTAAAAAATTTTACTTTCACAATATAACAAAATAATAATTAATCCTGGTAGGAAAATGTGCAATTCTGCTTCGTAGTACCCTTTTCACAAAAGTGAGATTACAGAGGGCTAAAGGAAGCTTTATCTGTAAGTCGTAGTTAACATAAGAACCTGCGCCACTGAGTGGAAATCCTGTAAGTTGTAGTCACCATAAGAACCTGCACTACTTAATGGGAATTAAGCCTTACTTTTCGCCTGATAATAAAGGGTCATGGTTGGCAGGTTCACAGGGTGAGACAAATCGTGCCTCAGTACGTTGGCTGCTGCCACTCGGAAACGGACCACACGATCCTCCATCTCAAGGATTATAAAATAAAAGAAGATATAATGAAATATAGAGGAAATTTTAAAGCACAGCGCAATTTTAGATTTAAGAGAATGAAGATAAGAAATTGCGAAATAAGAGTAACTTTCCCACTAACCAAAAAATTACTTCCTTTTAATATATTCGAAATACGGGTAACCTTCCCACTAAACAAAAAATTAATAAAAAAAAGCATACAAAAATTCTTTTTGTTTTGGTTTATTTCCAATTTCACGAGCCAACAATCACGAGCCAATATTAAATTGAATTAAGATTCTATAGGCTAATTGTTCGAAATTTTAATTTAAATCTCAGAAAGACATGATAAATATTCCAAGGCACAAAGGCAAGTCAACATCAGTTTTTGTTATTCAACAAGTTTAAACAAGAAAAGAAAATAATTAGTACATATATTAAATCTATTTTTTCATCCCATTTTAGAAACAAATTCCAGAATATTTTCTCAATTCTCCAGCATCACCTATGTTCAGGTAGATACCTCTAACGGACAAAAAAATTACAAATTCCAATTAATTTTTGCAAAGTAAAATCCTCATCTTGTTATAATTAATTTTTTTGAAGTGCTCTAATTGTGCTGGAAGTCTTGTGCTCGTCCAAACTTGTGGGGCTAAATACCTTTATAATTTTAAATTGAATACCTTACAACATCTAACTTAAATATTTCCACAAATCCTATTTTATTTTTTACCTTTATCAATTTTTCTGAGTGAATATCTTTTACAAGTTACGGAAGTTCCAAGAAAAGTATCCTTTGAAATCAGAATGGAGGCTTTACAAAAACAAGTCCTTGAAATGACCGGGGCTCTCAATGCAACTCTTGCCCAAGTGAAGGTCTTGGAAGCTAAGATTAAGGAGATGGAGCAGGGTCCCGCTCCACCGGAGGCTGGCCCCCAACCAGCTCAAGCTTCTCGAACTGAATATGAGCTTAAGGAAATATCTCAATTGCCTGACCGAGTGAAAGAGTTACAGCCTATCGATGGCAACCCCACGCATTATGTGTCATTGATCCATAGTGTGGAGTCTATTCTGTGTGACTATGAGATAGTCCGGAGCAAGTCCATATACAGAGCAATATTACAGAGCATTCCACAGAAGATAAGAGCAAGCGCTGACACGGCACCTGTATCTTATAATGTGTTTGAGCCGGACTGGCTCAAAATGAAGGAATGCCTGTCACTTCATTACGCAGACAAAAGGGACGTAAGTACCCTAGAACACCAACTGAAGCAATTGACACAGAAAAACTCTAGGATTGATGAGTTTTATACAGCTGTGAACCACCAATTCTCCTTAATTATAAATAAGATAAGAACTGAAAGTTATTCTAAAGAAACCGTAGATGCGCTTATAGAAACGTATCGTAATAGGGCACTAGATGTCTTCATTCGTGGCTTGAACGGAGAGCTTTCAAGGTTATTAATTGTACAAAGACCCAAGACGCTACCGGAGGCATACGCTATGTGCCTCGAAATGCAAAACCAGAGTTTGAGAAGCACCAATTTGCATCCAGTTAGTCGGAATCAGATAACTGTCCCCATGAACGTAATGCCGCGACCTGAATATAGACCCCAATTGCCACCAAGACCATATAACAAGTTTCAAGGAAGGTACTTTAGACCATGATATAAGTCCTCAGCACCGCTGCCATTACCGCCAAGGCCTCTAGGACCAAAACCAGCGGAGAAAATGGAGGTAGATAGTTCCATGCAATCCAGGGCAGTTAATTACATGAATAGGCCTTCGGGATTTAAAACTGGTTCCAGGTCAGATAATTTTAGGAATCCGTTTAAACGGCAAAAACTTTTTAATACTTTGTTGTTTGCTTTTATTGACCTTTTCTTATATATGTATTTTAGAATGATTGAGCTCGAGGTCGTTTTTGTAAAAATCGTTATAATTTTTCTATTTTATTCGATATTTCGTCAACAATTTGTTGACATCATCAGGAATAATAATTGAAAATTAAAATTTTCTGTATAAATTGGTTTTGAAATATGTTTTCAAAAATATTAACATAAAAAACAAAAGCATATATACAGGCTTGTATATATTTATACATGTATACATGTGTATGTACATGCATATGTGTTTGTATCTCTCTCTATGTGTGTATATATGTTTGTATATGGTTGTGTATGTTCATGTATGCATATATGTATACGTTTATGTATGTATTGATGTATACATGTATAAATATATACAAGCCTGTATATATGCTTTTGTTTTTTATGTTAATATTTTTGAAAACATATTTCAAAACCAATTTATACAGAAAATTTTAATTTTCAATTATTATTCCAGATGATGTCAACAAATTGTTGACGAAATATCGAATAAAATAGAAAAATTATAACGATTTTTACCAAAACGACCTCGAGCTCAATTATTCTAAAATACATTTTCAATACTTTTATGGAACACAGCCATCCCACTTCCGACATTTTGGCAAACGCCGAATGCACAAGATACGATGGGAATGAAATACAAGGAAGTGATGGAATCATTCCTGAAATAAATTTTATGAAGGGGGCCTCCCTTCCAGCGTTCCTTTCATAAACATAATAACCAAACCATGGTGCCCTTAAAATTTCTCATAGACAGTGGTGCGAACAAAAACTTTATAGCTTCCCATCTGTGTGATACGGGCACTCAACTGAGAGAACCAGTTCCGATAAGAACAGCGGGAGGAACATTAGAAATACATCAGAAGGTACAGGGAAGATTTTTCGAATCCATAGGAATTAAAGGTAATATAACATTTTACATACTTCCTGGGCTAAAAACGTTCGACGGTATCATAGGTGACGATACCCTTAAAGCTTTAGGTGCTATTATCAACAGGGAAAGTTCTGCCTCTCAATGAGAAATTTTCTCGGGAAATAAATTTTATATCGCAAAAGCTTCCAGTAGAGGTGGCCCGTAAACTAAAAAATTTAATTGATAGATACAATGAACTATTTGGTCCACTCGAGGCAGGTGAAATGGTTACCACCACTATACGAGCTGAGATTAAAACAAGCACCGATGAGCCGATCTACACCAAAAGTTATCCTTATCCAGCAAATATGCGTCCAATTGTGGAAAAGCAAATTTCGGAGTTGTTAGCCCAAAATATAATAAGACCCTCAAGAAGCCCTTATAATTCTCCAATATGGGTCGTACCAAAAAAACCGAAGCCGAATGGAGAAAAACAGTATAGAATGGTGATTGACTTCAAAAGGTTAAATTCAGTAACCATCTCTGACACCTACCCAATACCAGACATCAATTCGACATTGGCGAGCTTAGGCAAGGCCAAATATTTTACAACGTTGGATTTGACTTCGGGATTCCACCAAATTCCAATGAAAGATTCTGACATACATAAAACTGCCTTTTCCACCCTAAACGGGAAATTTGAATTTTTGCGTCTACTCTTTGGACTAAAAAATGCGCCGTCTATTTTCCAAAGAATGATTGACGATGTAGTAAAAGAGCACATTGGGAAGATATACTATGTTTACATAGACGATATTATCGTCTATGGCCGTGATGTTGATGACCATTTAAAGAATGTAGAAACCGTATTCGAGAAACTATTAGAATCTCGCCTCAAGGTAAATCTAGAAAAGACCCATTTCCTCCAAACGGAATTATCCTTTTTAGGATATATTGTCTCAAAAGACGGAATACGAGCAGATCCTCAGAAGGTTGAAGCTATACAAAACCTAGCTCTGCCTAGTACGTTGAAAGACTTAAAAAGTTTCCTCGGTATGACTTCCTATTATAGGAAGTTTATCAGAGATTATGCAAAGCTTGCTAAGCTTTTAACCAATCTAACGCGAGCCGAAAACGCCCAGGTTAAGGCTAACAGGTCTAGGGAAATATCGATCATACTGACAGAGGAGGCACTGAAGGCTTTCAACGAGTTGAAAATCTTATTAGTGTCATCCGAAGTTTTGGCATTTCCGGACTTCGACCGTCCTTTTAACTTGACTACCGATGCTTCCAATTATGCTATTGGAGCAGTTTTGTCTCAGGATTTTGAAGGGGCAGATAAACCCATAGCATTTATTTCCCGTTCGCTGAAAACGGCTGAAGAAAATTATGCGACCAACGAAAAGGAAATGTTGGCTATTGTTTGGGCATTGGACAATTTACGATCATACCTTTACGGTGCCAAAAAAATAAAAATCTTTACTGATCATCAGCCGCTTACCTATGCTCTAGGGAATCAGAATCACAACGCCAAATTGAAGAGGTGGAAAGCTAGAATCGAAGAATATAATCATGAACTAGTATATAAACCTGGGAAATCGAATGTTGTGGCTGACGCATTATCGAGACTAGAATCAAACCTAAATCAAGTCTATTTGCATAGTGATGAAGAAACAATTACAGCCTCGGAAGGCGATTCCGAAACTATAGCAGCCGATGAAGCTCAGGAAGATTATGACGGTACAGTCCACAGTGCCCAACAAGACTCTAGTGATCTAATTGCTCATGTGGAAGCTCCTCTAAACGTTTTCAAAAATCAAATTGTAATACGGCAGGGCAAGGAGTTACACAGTAGTATGCAGCCACACCCAGGGTTTACTAGGCATCATTCTACTTTAGATCAAATCTCTTCCCAAACCTTGACAGAAACACTAAAAAGGTACTTAAATCCAAGTTGTGTGAACGGCATAAAAATTCCTGAATGTTTTATCCCATTGCTAAATAGAATATACTTAAAACATTTCGTTTCCTATAAATTAAGAATCACTCAACGGGTGGTGGAAGATGTCACTAACCCAGAAAGGATCTGCGAAATAATAGAAAATGAGCATAAGAGAGCTCATCGTAACCCCAAAGAAAACGACTTGCAAATATTGGAAAATTATTATTTTCCCCGCATGAGGAGCCTTATTCACAACTACACAAAGAATTGCGAAATCTGTAAGTTGAATAAGTACGAAAGACACCCCATCAAACCAAAAATACATCCAACACCTATCCCTACGTATCCTTGCGAAATTTTGCATGTGGACATTTTTGAGATTCAAGGGTTTAAGTTCATAAGTTGCATCGACAAATTTTCAAAGTTCGCCAAGCTATTTCATATTAAAAATCGTTCTGTTATTCAAAGAGTAAACTAACCAAACTCCTTCACTACTTTACAGTACCACGTATAATCGTTTCGGATAACGAAAGGGGCTTCCTAACCCCTACAACATTAAACTTTATTAGATCCCTAAATATTGAAATTTGCCTTACACCCACGCAGAAAAGTGAGGTAAATGGACAGGTGGAGAGATTCCACTCAACGCTAATAGAAATTTATCGTTGTATATCTAAAGAAATAAATAACCTCAATCCTAAGGACTTGATATACCTTGCCGTTGATCGTTATAATAACACAATACATTCAGTTATTAAAAATAGCCTTCCGACATATTTTTCAACAGATGTGAAAGATTTAATTACCAACAATTGGTAAACTTCCGTGATCAGGTAAATCAGTATATTCCCGGTCTTATTGAAAGCAATCAGAAAACCACAAATGATCGGTTGAATAAGAATAGATCAGTTCCAGTATGTTTAGAAGAGAACCAAGATGTCTTTATCAGGGACAAACAAATTAAACCAAAGCATAAGCCACTATATAAACAGCAAGGTTTCCAGGGACAATCGTGTAACGTTTTATACACACAAAGGAAGAAAATACCATAACTCCCATGTAAAAAAACCTATACCCGAGCACACTTAGCTAAGGAAAAATTGGTATAGATAATAAAAAATTAATATAAAATGAAATAAGAGAAAGCATGAGTAAATGAAATTTTTTTTTCCTAAAAATATATGTAACTTTACACACAAATAGCCAATAACTAAAAATTGTAACTTAGTAAGGGCCATAGGGTTAAGATTTAAAATTTTGAAGCTAACTTGAACAAACAACTTATGCAACAAATCATAGAAATTTATACCCAATTTGTTGATAAGAAAGTTTTGTAATACAATAATGGGCCATAAGACCAAAAATTTTGCGAATTATACAAAAAAGATTCGAAACAAGAAAGAATAAGAAAACTATCAACTTATTATATTTTCGTTAACAAAGTTACGTTTATATAAACTTACACATAAAAGTGGGAAAATCTACAAAATTTATTTATATATCTTAGTAAATAAAATAAAAATTGTTTTTATTTTAATCTGAAATTTTATCACTTAAGCATACTTCTATTACTCCCCATCGTTGGTGCCTACCAAGTGTTCGACTACCAATCACCTATTGTCACAGTAAAAACTGGAGAAGGATGGATAGTAAACGGCTATCTTAATATTGTGCATGTTATAAACCTCGAAAAACTAGAAAAAATGCTTAATACCACTGCCAAAGTCTTTTTACCCATTGAAAACAACGAACTTGATAAAGAGGCGTTTCAATACTACCTTCAAAAGTCTTACGATAGAATAAATTCGATCAAGGGTATCCAAAGAAGTAAATGATCTATAGATAGGATTGGTTCAGCATGGAAATGGATTGCAGGGAATCCAGATGCAGCAGACTGGAACCAAGTATTACAAAGCCAAGTGAAGCTAATAGATAACAACGAACACCAATATGGTATAAATAATAAGCTATTCGATACAACTAACGAGATTGTGAAGGAAATGAACAACTCAATTCAAAATTTCAATAACAAAATATCTAAGTCTGAAGCAGAGCAATTTACAAAAGAGTCGTTAAACCAGATGCTTATTATAAAAGAGAATATTGAAGAAGTTGTGCGAGCCTGTCAGCTAGCGAAAGGTGGCATAATAAATACCAATCTTCTAGACATGGAAGAAATTTACCGCATAGTCTCCGAAGTATATTCACTACCATACAGCAACGAGGTTGAGGCTATTGAATACGGGAAGCCAAGTATATTTTCGAACGGAACATCACTACTGTACGTTCTGTCAATACCCAAAGTGAACCCAAATACGAAAGAATTACAGGCAGCTTGATTTAGGATATAGGCAGCTTGATTTAGGATATAGCTCAGTCCTGCTGAACCATGACAACGTTTATGGCATTAGCAGTAGTTGCATGAAGATTAGTAATACAACAATTTGCAACACACAGCAGCTAAAGAAGCTTAGTAATGACGACTGTTTGCCAAGAATCTTGAGAGGTATCAACGCAAATTGTACCTTCCTGTCAAGCAAAGATGTTGTGCTTGAACAACTAGAAGCCGACATCATATTTGTCACAAATTTTAAAGGTATCATTCACTCACAGAAGGGCAACAGAAGTCTAGAGGGTACGTAATTGATAAAAATTTTCAACGAAACAATTGAAATTGGGGACAAGAAATTTAAAAATGAAAATATTAACCACTGTACAGGCTCTACCGCCTTTGCTTGCTAATGGTCATTGCAATCATCATTCTAGTCCTCTGGAAGAAAATATTTGCAACACTTGTAATTCCGGCTATACGGATACCTGAGGATATCACCAAAGAATCGGTCTAATCAGCGGGATGCTGATACTTAAACGGGGGGAGTTAACACGCCTATTATTTGAGCGAACATTCTTAACAAACAAGTATGACATACAAATAAGTATATTGAACTCTATTGTGAAATCATACTACAACAAACAAAATAAATGTCTGCGCGTATTGTAATATGATCCGTATATAAAATGCAACATTCCTAACAAATAAGTATGACCTACAAATAAGTATATTGAACCCTATTGTGAAATCATATTGCAATAACCAAAATAAATGTCTGCGCATGTTGCAATATGATCTGCATTTAAAATGCTTAATAAAATTAAACCATGTAAAATAGAAGCGTAAGCATTTTCCCACAATAAGTTAAGAAATTATAATTAATCAAAAGTATGAAAAATAAATTACTTCGAATCTTGGCTTCGAGCAGAAAACAACTTAAAACGGGTTTTTATTCAAAAACGGTTGTGTGAGTACACAAGCTGTAATATTTTTAAATCAAGGTTTCGTCCTTGATTAACTTCAATTCTTACATTGCTATTGGTACATTGTTGTTATTCTTATTTTCTATATGCAAGAATATCACACCATTAACATGTAGGTATAGTTTACCAAGCGGTTACAAATACCGTTTGATATAAAAATATTTCACAACTTATTAATATTGTAAAATAGCTTATTAATAATATAAAATGCATGGTTCGGCATGGGTAAGCAGTGTCTTTAAAAAGACACTGATCTCTGGTAGCGACTTTATATAGGCAAAGTGACGTCGTCTGGTAACTTCGCGAAGCATCTGGTCATGATTGTTGTTGGTTGTGCTTTACTTAACATGTACACATGTGGACAGAATAAAAGGTGCGGATTTTTATTTTTCTAAAATATAAATTATAAATGAAATTGGATTTTTGATTTTTTTGGTTTTTAATACCAATTTAACTCTTCCCGAAGTATAAAAAAGATTTCATTCACACACAACCAAAATAAGGAACTTATATGGCTACTTTTATGTAGTAAAAAATTTCGATTTTCCAACCCTGGAACGGAATTTTTAATACCAAATTAATTCTTCCTGAAGTAAAAATAGGTTTAATTCACTAAAATTTTGAATTTATGTGGGTACTTTTATGTACCAGAAATATTTCGATTTTCCAACTCTGGAAGCGAATTTTTATTTTTTTACCAATGCAATTCTTAGTGAATTTTTAAACTTTTTGGTCACTTTCATGTACCATAAAATATTTTAATAATGAGGTTCATGCAACTCTTAATAATGAAGTTTGTTTAAGAAAAACTTAAAATTTTTAACCACTTTGGTCCCTTTCATGTACTACAAAATACTGCAGTTATCCAACCCTGGAATCGAAATTTTGGTTTGTTTTAATATTTGATACCAATTTTGTTCTTAGTGAATTAAAAAATAGTTTTAATTAGTAAAAAACCGACGTTAGTTGGATTTTTGGTTACTTTTATGTATAAAAAAAATTCAATTTCCCATCCCTAGGAGCGAAATTTTAATTTTTGTCTACTTTTTATACCAATGCTAGTTTCCATTACTTATAAAGTAGTTTTATTTACAAAAATCTTAAAATTAGCAACCATTTTTGTCACTTCATGTTCTACAATATATTGCATGTACCAAAAAAAACTTTCAATTTCCCAGCCCTGGAATTGAAATTTAATTTTTTTTTTGCTTTTTTATAAATGCGGCTCTTCATGAGGTATAAAGTTGTTTTATTGAAGAAACATTTTAAATTTTTAACCATTTTGGTTACTTTTATATGTAAAAAAAATTCAATATCCCACCCCCGGAAATTTTATTTTTAAAATTTTTTTTTATCAATGCCAATCTGTATAAAGTGATTTTATTTAAGAAAAACTCAAAATTTATAACAATTTTGGTTATTACATGTACCACAAAATATTGCATGCACCAAAAAAAACTTTCATTTTCCCAACCCTGGAAGCGAAATTTTATTTTTTTATTTTTTATCAAGTCTTCTTGAGGTATAAAGTAGTTTTATTTAAGAAAAATTTTAATTTTTTATCCATTTTGGCCACTTTCATGTACTACAAAATATTGCACTTGTCCAAATATTTTAAATCATTGTATGATGGTCTTATTTCAAATGAACCATCGCACAGAGGGGTATTTGTCCAATTTAAGCGGCCAAAATTCGAATTTTCAAAACTCACTTTTTCTTTAACTACCCACCGTAGGGTGAAGAGAATAGAATGCTGTACTAGATCCCGTTATTTTTTAATTCCTTTTGCTTTCGTTCGCTCTCGCCACGCAGTCAAAGTATCGTGTTGCTAATTGGGCATATGCTTTTTTGCTGTGTTTGAGACAAGTCAACGTGAAAAAAACTTGAGTAAAAGCGTGTTTTCAGTTTATGAATTTTATTAATTTTATTAATGCAGGTAAATATGATATAATTCACATAGTTTAGTAGGAATATAATATATTCTGGTACCGGCAGAGCTACATTGAAAATGATGGTATTTTTGTTAATTTTAATTGATTAAAAAAATTAACTATAGTCATAAAGTTGTATAACACCACTTAACGCAACTCAGATTCTCGCTCGGGTGTGTTAATTGATATTTCATGGTTTGGAAAAAAAAAAATTGGCTGCGGATATGTGCGGATGACTATTTTATAGCCCTTTGAAGTATGCTACTGCTGAAAAATGTACCGAAAATTCTAATGCTTTACTGTACATGCTGCTTTATTGCACACTTCTTTTACACATTTCATTTTAAAATTTAGCATTTACAATATTTTTTGTTTCCAAATCTAGGTTCTTCAAAGGTCAAATTCATAGTTCGTGAAGACGTTTTACGAATTTCCGAAATCTGCAATATTTCATCAATAATATAGCTGCTGCCGAAAAACATGAAATACGTATTTTTGCTTGTTTATATAAATTTACAATTTTAAATGCCACAACATGTCTTTTCTAAATATTTTGCATACAAAATTCAATCAAAATAATTTTGGCCGCCTAGATTGGCCAAATACCCCTCTGTGCATCGGTAAGAAGAAAGTCAAAAAATTATTTTGAAAATATTCGAAAACATAATTCATCTTTTGCTATGGTTAGCTCAGAAGCAAAAATTTCGGAAGCAGTCACAAGTGGGGTATACCACTTTAAAATACATGCTGTTTTTTATTATAGATCAGATCCCATGTCTGGTTATCATGGTCGCCCACCATGTTATGCGCAATTATATTTTTATGATGTTGACACTGCTACCAATTATAGATTGCAAAACCACTTCAATCAAACATGTAATTACAACCTTATTCGTGAAATTTCTCTTGAGTTGGAAAGCAGTAATCGTTTTGTCAGGTATTTCATAGCAATGAACGATTATTGTCAGAGATCTTAGAGTCAAAATAAAGAAATTTGTATGCTTATTAAAGCAAATCATGACTTGGATCTACGCCATTTTAATGATGCAGTTCAAACTGATGTAGCCGTTATATTTAGTACAACTGATGGTGAGCCACCTTTGAACGAAATATGATTTCTTTTTCAAAAGTTAATTGTTCAATAAAAAACGTCTCAGTTTTAGACTCCTCATTAGAACCTTAAGCATATCCACTACTTTTCCCTAATGGTGATACTGGTTGGGATGTGAATATGTTTCATAATACACCACCTACATCTAATTCAAGAGGAATCAGACATAAATTAACAATGCTTCAATATGCAGCCTATCACCTTTCAATTAGAGAAGATTTTAGCTTATTACATCATTCACAAAAGTTATTTTTGCAGTGGATAGTTGATATATATGTGAGAATAGAGGGTTCAAGATTGTATTTTATTCGACAAAATCAAACAATTCTTAGATCAGAAGTATACGAAAATTTAACCGATTACTTAGAATCGAACATCAATGCGAATAATGTTGGGCGTAGAGTAATTTTACCATCTTCGTTTAACGGCTTGCCGAGAAATATGTATCAAAATTATATATAGACGCAATGTCAATTGTACAACATTTCGGAAAACCATCTTTATTTGTTACAATGACTTGCAATCCGAATTGGCCAGAAATAGTAAACAATATTGGTGCAGGCGAAACTGCTAATTTCAGACCTGATATTATCGTACGTGTGTTCAAATCTAAGTTAAAAGCGTTAATTGAGAGCATTGCTCAAAAAAATATATTTGGTAAAGTTGATGCACTTATTTATACTATTCAAAAAAGAGAGGACAGCCACATACTCACCTCTTTATTACTTTAAATGAGCAAGATAATATTGTTAATGCAACTGACATTGATAAGGCTGAGCAGAAATTCCCAATATTCAAACACATCCCACTTTGCACAAATATGTCGTGAAACACATGATGCATGGTCCATGGTCCATGTACTAAATCAGAATTCTGTATGCATGAGAGACGGAAAATGTATAAAAGATTATCCAAAACAGTTTTATGAGTCTACATGTGAATCATTAAACGGATATCCATTATATAGAAGGCGTGATAATGGTACTCATGCAGAAGTTCGTGGTAGTTACCTAGACAAACTTGATCACGTTCATTTCCCTCTGAATGTAGTTCAACAGATGCACTGTCATAGGCTTTATACACATATTTATATATGTATTTAACACTTTTCACCGTAGTACATACTTCAACATTTATGTGGCAATTAAATTTTGCAAGTAAGTAGGGATTGTATGGTACAACATACCGATTGTCTAGGTAACTACCACGAACTTCTGCATGATGAAATTACAAATTTTTTGATTGGTCGTTATGTTGGATCAACTGAAGCAGTATGGCGCATCTATGAACTACCAATGCATTTTCAATCTCATGTTATTGTCAGGCTTGACATTCATTTACCTCGAAGACAAAATGTGTACTTTCGAGAAGGGCAAGAGCGTCAAGCAATCGAAAACTTAAGACATACAAAACTATTAGCGTTTTTTGAGTTGAATCGCTCCGATTTGTCAGCAAGAGAATTTAAATATATTGAAATTCCTTTGTATTATGTGTGGGATGATTCTCAAAAAAAAAAATTTAAGAAAAGAAGGCGTGGAGGTAATAAAATCATCGCACCCATGTATGTGTTTTCACCAAAAGACGTTGAACTTTTTCACTTACGACTGCTTTTATTACATGTTTGTGGACCGAAGTCATTTGAAGATGTAAGCAGATACAATGGAATAACATATTCTTCTTTTCTTGAAGCATGCCATGCTCGTGGAATTGCATCTAATGATAACGAGTGGCGCGAATGTTTGAATGAAGCAAAAGATTTGCATTCACCAAAGCAAATGCGGAATTTATTTGGTTACATTAGTGCCCTTAACGTTCCAAATAATGCATTAGCGCTATGGAATGAGTTTAAAGTATACCTTAGCGAAGATTTTCTGAGACACAACAACGAAGAAACATCCTTTAACAGACCTCTTTTAGAAATCGATGATATTTTGAATGTCCATAATTTGTCTTGTCAGATACTTGGCTTACCAGTTCCTACATACATGCATATAACAGAAGAAGCTAATGCCATCGATGTAATACATAGAAGAAGAGATGATATTTTGTGAGTATTACGAAGCTGCAAATATTGAACAGCGTCATCTTATTGATCGAGTTGTTCGCGGAGTTTTATATCAAGATACCGGCTCTTATGTTTTTTGTTTAATCGCTCATGCGGGTTGTGGAAAAACATTTACCCAAACTGCAATTATTTACAAATTAAATTCGCTTAACCTTCGGTGTATAGCAACCACGTTCAGTGGTACAGCTTCCACTCTTCTACTTGGAGGTCTATACCCATTTTAGAAAATTCAGTACCAAATATTACGGTAAATAGCAGCTATGGTCGTGCAATAATTTCATCATCTTTGATAATTATTGATGAAATTTCTATGTGTCCATTGCAGGTGTTAAAAATCATAGATAAACTGTTGCGAGATCTATGCAATCAAAGTGATAAACTTTTCGGAGGGAAAACAATACTTTTGTGTGGTGATTTTCGACAAATTTTGCCAGTTATCCCACACGGATCACGTGCATCTTTAATTGAAAATTGTGTTAGAAGTTGGCATGAATTTTTGCATTTCCATAAATTTACGCTTACTCAAAATATGAGAGCCTTACCAAATGAAATTGAATTTTTAGAATTCTTGAAAAAGATTGGTAATGATGATATTCCACATTTCCCCAATTTGGTCAAAATATTATTATTCATGATGGTTTATGGAAATATTTCTGATAACATACTTTCAGACAACATTATAAACTCCGTTAGTTTAGCTCCCAAAAATGATGACTGCACTGTGATAAATGCAGATATACTTAATCGAATTTCTGGCGAACAAGGAAGTTATCATAGCTATGATAAAATAGTTTCTGATAATAACAATGACATTAATAATTTTCCAGCATAGTTTTTAAATTCTTTGTCTATTAGTGGTTTGCCACGACGAAAGTTAATATTAAAAGTAAATTGCATCGTTTTGCTGATCAGAAATTTAAACACAAAGGAAGCATTGGTCAATGGAACAAGAATACGGGTCAAAATTATGCATCGTAATGCAATTGATTGCGAAGTGTTAACTGGAACTGCACGCAACAAACGAATTTTATTTCCACGTATAAATTTGACATATTCCGGAACTATTTTACCGTTTAAATTTCAGAGAACTCAATTTCCCATAATTCGCAGCAAGTAGAGTTCAATCATTTGACGGTTTGAAATTTTATATTTCCGAAAATAACAACCAGGGACATTTACCGAATGATGGAAGAATTTTTACAAAAAACATTGTTTACACAGAAATAATTGAAATAATTACTAAATTTTATGTTTTTCCTTTCATTTTTTCATATACATACATAAGTAAATGATACAGACATTATTGAAAACCCTATATTTAATTTGTAATTCACAAGTTCAATAAAAAATATTTTTTTTTCAATTAGAATTTACATTCACATACATACATACATGCTTTATTTCTGTCGACCACTGGGCGACCACTAGTAAAAATTAATGTTTGTTTGTTCGTATTTTATGCGCGGTCAAACCGCTCAACCGATCGCAATGAAATTTGGTGCACTTAGTCTGTGCAACTCCGGGAAGGTTATAGGGTACTACTTTTTTTTTAACCAGGACCAGGAGGGCGATACGGGGGAAATTTCTATCCCTCCGAGACCTTCAAACCGATTTTAATGACATTTTGATCGTAGATAGATCTGCGTCTAAAAATTCACATATGCTATGTATATTTTCAAAATCAGGACGAGGAAGGCGATAGGAGGGAATTTTTTGCCCTTCCGAAACGTTCAAACCGATTTTAATGATATTTAGAACAAAGATAAATCAGTATCTAAGAAGTCACATAGGCTATGTACATTTTTAAAATTAGGACCAGGAGGACGATAGGGGGAAATTTCCGACCCTTCGAAAATATCAAACCGATTTTAATGAAATTTAGAACATAAATGGATTTGTGTCTATAGAGTCACATAGGCAATGGCCATTTCCAAAAATAGAACCAGGAGGAAGTAATGGGGACAATTTCTGAGTCTCAACTTGATTTTGGTGAGATTTAAAATATAGATACCCCTTCGTTTAGGAGACATACGAGATTTATTTATCTATGTAGATTTCCAACTCTCGGCCTGTCAATAAAA
The DNA here is from genome assembly GCA_951800035.1 of Linnaemya tessellans. Taxonomy (NCBI): domain Eukaryota; kingdom Metazoa; phylum Arthropoda; class Insecta; order Diptera; family Tachinidae; genus Linnaemya; species Linnaemya tessellans. The sequence goes on along the minus strand of OX637533.1, from coordinate 41,209,872 downwards.
AAACTACAACTCTCTTCACGTATACGTCCTGTATATTCAACAAACTTGAGAGAGGCACAACGGGTGTAGCTAGTGTTTCCATAATTAACAAAATAATGCAATATCACATATGCCAGGCAGAATATCCCGTAAGGTTCCTTTGCTTAGAAGTATTAACTTGTCGAAGAGAAAAGACTTTGCATTGGCTCATAAAGCATGGAGCGGCCTAGATAATAATAAACAAGTAAAAACGTTATATTCGACTGGGTCGAATCTTAAATACCCTCCAAATATTTAGTAAGTAAATTTAAAATGTTTAACTTGGTGGGACAGGGTTCCTTTATATAATATCGTACGTCAACGCCCACTAAAGAAGGCGGGGTTCAAAAATAGACAATATCATGTTTTCCACAGACAACGTATGTGCATTGCTAGACCGTCTTAGACCTGATCACTGATCAAGAATATATATACTTTATGGGGTCCAATTCTCTTTGAAGGGTATTAAGACTGTATTTTGGCGAGGTCGCTCTGGCAAGGGCTGTGGGGAGATATTTTACTTTTGTGATAAAACACTAAAAATAAATGTTTAGAATAATTAAAAACAAAATTTAAAAAAAATATATATTTATAGGGTCATTTAGGGGGCAAAAGGTGAGGAGGGGTAGGGCAGAGTAGTACCAGGTTACATCTCGGCTTCGTCATTAAAGCTCAAAAATGTTATATATTAGAAATGTAGGCTTAAGTAAAACAATTTGTTAAATTTTTGCATATAATAACACCCACTAAAGGGGGCGGGGTCCAAATTTTATTTTTTCAATTTTATGGCTCCAAGTTGAACGCGTTGGACGTTCTTTGACATAAAAATATACCATTTTTTTAACAAAATTACAAAAAAAAACTTAAAATTATGTTGTTTTTTTTAAGTTTGGTTTAGTTCTTAGGGGAACTTTTTCCCCTCTTGCCCGATTTGGCCCATTTCTGAACTTAACTTGTTCTATCCTTCAAGATATATACCAAATTTCAAGAGTCTAGCCCTTTTCGTTCGGACTGAATCGTGATTTCCACAGACGGACGAACGGACATGTTCAGATAGTCTTAGATTTTATCACTGATCAAGAATATATATACTTTATAGGGTCTCAGATGGATATTTCGTTGCGTTACAAACGGAATGACAAACTGAGTATACCCTCCACATTCTTTTTTGGAGGGTATAAAAATCACACACCTATGTATTTCAATGTCCACATGTGTAGCTATACACGTGTGGTCAGTTAAGTCCGGCATCTTTTGAAGTTCAATAACGCCCAGTTGTGTAGTATCGCTTCAATTGCTAAACAAAACGGTGAATTCCCGAATAAAAGCAAACGCACTTCAATTAAATAATATTTGTATCGAATGGGCGTAAGTACATATACAAGTGAAAAAATAAGTGTTATTAAAAGAAATAAAGCGATAAAACAATCAAGTTTGTAAAATAATATCAAAAATAAATATGAACACAAGACGACAGGAGCAGTTGTACCTTCTCGGCTATGATGCCTGCCAAATAATCGGTGCCAAATTGCCTTCAAATGGTCAAGTTTTGCGTGTTTTATTTTACAATATGCGAAAAGTAAAACTAGACTTGCGTGCTAGTGCTTCCCTTGTAGTGAAAGAGGTAGAAGTTTTATGGAACAAAGCACGAATACCACTTAGAGCTTTTGACAAATGTGTCTCAAAAGTTGAAGGTTTGTATTTAGAATGGAGAAACTTGCAAAAAAGTTCGAAACGCCGGACATTACTCCAGGAAAAACGCGAAAAAGACTTCGTAAATAAATTTGATGATTTGTTTGATGTCGCACATGCCGATGCATTGGATATTATCACTCTGGCAGAAGATAAGCTTTTTTTAACAAATCAAAGAAAACAGGGAAGACCTGGTGCAATGATAGGTTGTGACTGCAACTTGGCGAAAAAAGAAAAAGCAAAATCGCTTAGGGAAGAGAAAAAACAACGTTTCCACGAGAAACATACAGTCGTATTGCAAGGTAAATATTGAAGATGTAGTGCGATTTCAGTCATGTCTTCACTTGCAAGTCCTCAGTTTGAATCTATTATATTATTCTGCAATATTTCTTATAAAATTTTATAGATCAATGGCAATCAAGTGATGAAGAGACTATTGAAGATTGTGAAGTGCAACAAATTCCAGAGTCAGAATATGAAGTAGGTCCTAGTACTTCAAGAAAAAAACGAGGTAGACATAATTTTATCACACCAAAGCTTGTGTCAGTATTATATAGGTGTAAAGTAAGTGACCGTGACGACGTTCGAATCCTTATAGCAACTGCGCAAGCATTGCAACATAACGTTAGCGATTTAATTATAAATTGCACTTCAATTCGCCGATCGCGTACAAAGTTTCGATTTGATGCAGGAAAAAGAATCCGCGAAACATTTAAAAACAAAGAAATTAAGACGGTGACTGTTCACAGGGATGGTAAAATGTTGCCATCATTGATGGGTAGTGAACACGTCGATCGTCTGCCTGTAGTTGTATCTTTTAATGGAACAGATCAGCTACTCGGCATCCCAGCGATAACTTCAGGTACGGGAAGACAGCAAGCAACGGCTGTCTTTGACTTACTCAAAGAATGGGATATCGATGAAAAAGTGGAAGCCCTGTGCTGCGATACCACCGCATCAAACACAGGACGAATACAAGGCGCATGTGTGCTTTTAGAACAAACACTAAACAAAGATCTTCTGTATTATCCATGTCGTAATCACATATTTGAAATACTTTTACGGAGTGTATTTGATGCAAAAATATCAACATCTTCGGGTCCTAGTGTCAAAATATTTCATAGATTTAGAGATGCCTGGACTAAAATAGACAAAAGTAATTTTAAATCTGGAGTTGAAGACTTACATGTGAAAAATGTTATTGCGGATACAAGGGAGATACAAGAGTTTACATTAAAGAGTTTAAAAGATATGCAACCACTGGAAGATTACAAAGAGCTTCTCCAATTGGCGGTAATTTTCGTAGGCGGGTCACTTACAAATTTTTCATTTCGAATGCCTGGAGCGTTCCACCATGCACGTTGGATGTCCAAAGCAATATATAGTTTAAAAATTTACTTATTTCGGAACCAGTTCATTTTGGCTGACTGCGAGTTAAATGGAATTAGAGATATATGTACATATGTGTTTTTATTATAAAATTATATTTAAAAGTTTGGATCAAAGCTGCCATTGCCGCAGAAGCTCCTAACCAAGATTTGACATTGCTAAAAAGTTTATATCTTTACAATTTAGTTGATGAAAATTTAAGTCGGGACTTAATCCGAAAATTCTGCAATCATTTATGGTACCTATCGCCAGAAATAGTAGCGCTTTCATTTTATGATACTCAAATTTCAAACAAGTCAAAACGACTCATGGTTGCGGCGCTAGATCGAGCCCATGAAGATGACAACAAAAAAATTACAATTCTTCTTCATTACATAGACCAGTACGTTAATAAAAATATTGAAGATTTTATCTCGCAAAAAACTTTAAATTTTTTCAACCGATATTGTATCCCAACGGATTTTTTGAAGATAGATCCTAAGGAATGGGAAAACGATAAATCGTATAAAATTGGCTAGGAAATGGTTGGTAAATTGAAAGTTGTCAATGATACTGCAGAAAGGGCTGCAAAGCTTATGGAAGAATACAATCAAGTTTTGTCGCGTGATGAAGAGGAGAAACAGTTCATAATGCAAATTGTAGGTGATTATAGGAAACAATATCCAAATGCAAACAAATCGGTTTTATTAAGCATATGAAATAACTTAAATTAATATATAAATGAAATTTATTTGTTGGTGGTTAAGCAATGTCTATATGCATTTCATTGGTGCTTTACCAAATCGTCAGTAGACTTTAACCACAGTTTTGAAAAGTTAAAAACCTCTTATCTTATGCATATACTTCCGAAAACCATCTGAGAATTCACAAATAATATATAAATTTCATTTATATATTAGTATTGTGACAACAATGTGTTAAATAAAAAAACTTAATAACATTTTGATTTAAATTTTATTTTTCATTTTGCCTTATAAATACTTTTCTTGTTATCCAATGGATTTCTGATTGTATAAAGGTGTAGAAAAATAAAATAGATTCGTATCAAACATACTTTATTTGTTGGTTTAGTTTTGTATGAGTTGCAAGCCTATGTTCTTGTTCTGTTGTTATTTTTGAAAATAGTTTGTAATTTACAAGTTGTGAATTCTCAGATGGTTTTCGGAAGTATATGCATAAGATAAGAGGTTTTTAACTTTTCAAAACTGTGGTTAAAGTCTACTGACGATTTGGTAAAGCACCAATGAAATGCATATAGACATTGCTTAACCACCAACAAATAAATTTCATTTATATATTAGTATTGTGACAACAATGTGTTAAATAAAAAAACTTAATAACATTTTGATTTAAATTTTATTTTTCATTTTGCCTTATAAATACTTTTCTTGTTATCCAATGGATTTCTGATTGTATAAAGGTGTAGAAAAATAAAATAGATTCGTATCAAACATACTTTATTTGTTGGTTTAGTTTTGTATGAGTTGCAAGCCTATGTTCTTGTTCTGTTGTTATTTTTGAAAATAGTTTGTAATTTACAAGTTGTGAATTCTCAGATGGTTTTCGGAAGTATATGCATAAGATAAGAGGTTTTTAACTTTTCAAAACTGTGGTTAAAGTCTACTGACGATTTGGTAAAGCACCAATGAAATGCATATAGACATTGCTTAACCACCAACAAATAAATTTCATTTATATATTAGTATTGTGACAACAATGTGTTAAATAAAAAAACTTAATAATTAAATTAATATATTTAAGTACGAAATTAAATTAAACAAGTAAAAACGTTATATTCGACCGGGTCGAATCTTAAATACCCTCCAAATATTTAGTAAGTGAATTTGAAATGTTTAACTTGGTGGGACAGAGTTCCTTTATATAATATCGTACGTCAACGCCCACTAAAGAGGGCGGGGTTCAAAAATATACAATATCATGTTTTCCACAGACGAACGTATGGGCATTGCTAGACCGTCTTAGACTTCATCACAATTCTCTTTGGAGGCTATAAAAACTGTATTTTGGCTCTGGCAAGGGCTGTGGTGGAAACATTTCATCTTTGTCATAAAACTCTAAAAATAAATGCTAACAAAATTAAAATTTCTTTATTTTGATAGGGTCATTTAGAGGGCAAAGGGGGAAAGGGGGTAGGGCAGAAACAGATACACATAAAACTGTAAAAATAAATGCTTGGGCTGATCATACACAAAATAAAAAAATATGTATATTTATTTTTAATAGGGTCTTTTAGCGGGCAAAGGTGGAGGAGGGGGTAGGGCAGAAATTGGCAGTCATAAAACTCTAAAGATAAATGCTTGGGATGATTATATACAAAATTAAAAAAAACAAAATTTTTTGGTAGGGTCATTTAGGGGGCAAAGGAAGAAAGGGGGGATGGGGGTAGGGCAGAAATCGGCAGTCATAAAACTCTAAAGATAAATGCTTGGGATGATTATATACAAAATTTAAAACAAACCTTTTTTTTTTGGTAGGGTCATTTTGGGGGCAAAGGAAG
>OX637533.1:41179255-41199255 GCA_951800035.1 Linnaemya tessellans | reverse complement strand
ATCCCATTGCAGTGATCCCAGATTTTACTAATTGTACCCTCCAGCAATTCTTAGCCTCACACACCAGCGCTATATCCCACGATCCTTACTCTCTCAGGTAATCTCAACCTTAGTACCCCATCACACATTACGTTCCACAACAATGGTCCAAGTATCGATCCTTGGGGAACACCACCACTAATCCTACGTTTCCTTATACCCGCATTTGTACTATAGATCAATTCCCTATTCCGGAAATAATCCCTATCAGATATTCTGGGATGTCCAATCGAGTTAGAGCATCAACAATATGCACCCAGCTCGATGTGTTGAACGCATTCTTCACATCCAGCGTTACAACTACACAGTACTCCTTTGTGCCATTCCTCCAACTCCTGCCATAGATAGTTCTTGCAGCAGTTTCTACTACCATATTTATAGCATCCACTGTTGACCTCGCCCTCCTGAAGCCTCCTTTAATACTATATTTGGAATACAGTCGAGGCCCGGTGCCTTTTTGTCTCTAAACCTAGAGACAACGTCCTCAATCTCAGTTATTGTAAGCGAGGGAAAATTTAATGTCCCAATTGGAGGGTTGTTCTCCCAAGGTGGTGCGTCCTGCTGGGGAAAGAGATGGTCTACAATTTCCTCCAGGATTGGCCCCTGACTCGGTTGCAACGGGGTCAGGCATTTAAGTTTTTTGGTGACCAGCTTACATGCGAGAACCCAACCACCTCAGCACAGATATTAAGAAAACACTGCCGCTTGCTCCTACGAATTGCGTCCTTTAGGGCCCTCCTCCTATTCCTGTAATTCTGTTGGTATACGCTATTCTCTAACCTACCTCTAGTTCTTGTATACTGCCTTCTGGCACGTATACACTCCGCCCTTAAACCGGCAATATCATTATTCCACCAATAAAGCGGTGGCCCCTTTCCGGATCTTTTCCGCCTCACCATAGATGCATCGCACGACCGTGTAATATGGTTTACCAATTGTTCTGCCATATCCTCAGCTGAACCATTTAATTCCATACCTTCCATGCAGATGGCAAAAATATCCTCATCAAAGGTATTCACTTTCCATCCCGACAAACTTTGTGCACGAGGAGTCACATGCCGTATGTCATCCTGTATATCCATAATAATGGCACTGTGATCGCTGGGAGTATAAACATCAGACACTCTCCAGTTTACACGGTTTATGATGGTATCGCTGGCATACGTAATAGCAATAATTGATCCACCATTTCCTCCCCTAAATGTTTCCTAATCTCCAGAATTCAAGAGCACAACAGTCATCGCAGAAAGGACCTCTAATAGCATCCTTCCCCTTGCACTTGTCAAGGAGCAGCCCCATTCAACAGCCCACGCATTGAAATCCCCTACTATTATAACAGGACTCCTGGCTGCAGCGTCCATCACTATGTTGTCTATAATAACACGAAAGTCATCAATAGAATACCTAGGAGGAACATAACAGCTGTACAAACATATGCCGGAAACAGTGGCCCGCGTGTACCCACATTGCGGTGATAACCTTTCCCTCAATATCAAAGATCCGGTAGTCCATATAGCTGCTGTATCTGTATCATCAGTAACCCAATTTGCAGATACAATCTTCCTATATGGCTCGCTGAGTACAGCAACGTCTACCTTTAGATCTCGTACGGTTTACCTAAGCAACTCCTGTGCTGCTTGGCAATGATTGAGATTTAGCTGTAATATGCGCATCCTGATTATTAAGTACTGTTTAACCCTTAAGCTTCTGTAGCGCCCTCTTGTAGTACGGGCAAACTATGCATCCGGTGACATGGTGACCATTAGTATATCCACCCTTTCTACAGAGCATGCACGAAGGTCTGTTGGAACATGTTGCAATCTTGTGGCCAGCTTCCCCACAACGCAGGCAATTTCCGGATAGATCCTGGCCGCTACAATTCGTCGCCCTATGTCCAAAATCGAGACAGCTGTAGCACCTCTTTGGTGCTATCTTTTCCCGTATTGCAGTCAACTGCAGTACCTTGCGTACTTCAGCAGTTCCACCCAGTACCGCTTCCACCTCCGACCTGAACACACCTATGTCCTGGTGAGCGGGTTTAGTGAGCTCCAGTAGCAGCTCACCCCTCTCGGTCTTCCGAATGCCCTTCACATTCTCCCCCAGATTACTAAGTTTAGGGGCCTTCTTCACTTGCCTGAGAATCTCAGCATTGAAGAGTTCCCACATGGTTTAATAACCAGGGCATCCGAACGTGACCCCTGCTTAATCCTAATCCTATTCCCTTCCCTGGGATGGACCTTTATCCACCCAGGTTCCTTAGTGCCTGGGTTCGGCAAAGCAGCACCATTCGCTGCCGCCGATCCCACAGAGCTACCTTCACTACTCCTGATGGCATCTACTGCATCCTTCCTCTTCTTCTTTGCCCTTTTCTCCCTTTGCCCAAGAGTACTCTCATCTCTCCTACCCTTCGGGGTCGCACCTGCAAGGAAAGGAAGAGATGGTCCTACCATAACCCTTGTCTGCGTCTGCTTATTGGGGTGTACCTTGCAATTGCTAGCAGTTCCACTGCTCAGCTCATCTGCCACTTGCATATACAATGCCTGTATATCTCGAGACATCGATACTATATCCTTATGGACACTCGATCTCGTCTTGAGAAAGTCTAATAGCTTTGCTATCCTCTCTCCTAGTTTTTCCACCTTCTTCAGATTGCTGACCACCACCAGCTGTGGTGCCAAAACCTCCCCTATGCGGCGTTTTCACCTCCGTAGGGGGCGATATCGCGATCACCGACCTCTTCAGGAATTTGATTCTCAATCTCACCATTTCCTGAGCTTTCCGTTCTCGCTTCTAAATCAATTGTTTTTCTGCATTTCTATTTAATAGGGTCCAAACTCGCAGCCGCTGTCTCCGTTCGTTTCGCAGTCACGTTTAGATCCCATGGGTGTCTTTGCAAGCAGTGAGGTCCATGCGAGGGTTGACGAAGAGACCTTATGGATCAATCCGCCAGAGCCAGATTCGTGCTAACCGGGAATCAACATCCGGACCTACACCACCAACTTAATGATGACGAACTTCAAACGTACTTTGAGACTTGCCAAGTTTTAATAGGACGGAGGCAGTTGTGGCATTAGCCTGAGAGCCGTTTCAGTACTGTTGGCTGAAGTAGTAGAACACGAGACTATGAAGCGGAGGGTCGTGAGTTCGAGCCCGCGCTGAGTCATGAAATATTGTGTTGAATTTTTCTGATCAGCATTAGTGCGTGTTTGTGTTAGTTGTTGCCAGTCTGTTTCAATGATAAAGGCATAGTCACTGATCACTGAACATAATTGGCAGCGACTGACACTATCATGTACTAAAAGCAGAGTAACAGCACCCACCTTCGTCGCCCTGTAGCAAACATTAGCCGGCGAAGTAAAAGGTTGAAATAGCTACAAAAAAAATAAATAAATAAAACTGTCTATCTTCTCATCTTTCCTAATCTGTCCTCTCAATACTATCCACTCGTTTTCAGTTCCGGCGCAATGCATTGCATATATAGGGGTCATACCCTGAGTGTTGGTCCTACTCCTAAAAAAAAAAAAAATTCACTCATACATACTTAAGTCCCAGAATACCACATCTACCAGCTCAGCGTTCTGCCATTTCAAATCGTTCTCCCAGGAATGCCATAATGAAGACCGTACTGGACATGGTCTTAATGCCAGGGACTTCAAAGCCCCACCTCAGTGTGCCAAATAAAGGGCCACACTGAATAACAGAGCTTCTTGGGGCATCTTTGTTCAAGCCCTCCAACCCGTTATAATAACTCAGGACCGCGGGGTCGTTACTCCCCGTTATCCGTACAAATATCCTTATGGATTTTATATACGAATATCCTTGCCGATATATATACATATATATATATATATATATATATATATATATATATATAAATATACATATATATATAAATGAAATTTATTTGTTGGTGGTTAAGCAATGTCTATATGCATTTCATTGGTGCTTTACCAAATCATCAGTAGACTTTAACCACAGTTTTGAAAAGTTAAAAAACCTCTTATCTTATGCATATACTTCCGAAAACCATCTGAGAATTCACAACTTGTAAATTACGAATTATTTTCAAAAATAACAACAGAATAAAAATAGTAGGCCTTGCAACCCATACAAAACTAAACCAACAAATAAAGTATATTCGATATGAATCTATTTTATTTTTCTACACCTTTATACAATCAGAAATCCATTGGATAATAAGAAAAGTATTTATAAGGCAAAATGAAAAATAAAATCTAAATCAAACTGTTATGAAATTTTTTTTATTTGACACATTGTTGTCACAATACTATTATATATAAATGAAATTTATTTGTTGGTGGTTAAGCAATGTCTATATGCATTTCATTGGTGAGTAGATAGAGACTGTATGTGCGAGAGCAATTAAAATTGTCAAATTTCGGCAATTAAATTTTAAAATTTTGAAATTTTAATTGCCAAATTTGTGTTAATGGGTTTTTTTTTGTAATTTGATACTTTAATGTGTGTGTGTGTGTGTATTTTCCCACGGTTAAATAGGGATGTTCACATTGTTGTTGTTTAATTTTTTTTATTTTTTATAATGTTGGGGTAGGCGAGGGAATTTTTGTCTGTCCATATGAGACCTTGGGAGTTTGTGTCTGTCCGTATGAGACCGTGGGAATTTCTGTCCGTCCATATGTGAGGGTAGTTTGGTGGAGGGATGCTGTAGTAACCAAAATGAGTTTGTATAAGTGAGCGTGAGACCGTGGGAATTTTTGTCTGTCCATATGAGAGCTTGGGAGTTTGTGTCTGTCCATATGTTACCTTGGGAATACATGTCCGTCGGTATGTGAGCGTGGGAATTTCTGTCTATCCATATGTGAGGGTAGGAATTCTGTCTCTACATGGGTGCTATGACCTAATAGAAAATAAGAAATTTTTAGTATCTGACACAACATTTTTTAGGAAGTACAATATCTCAAAAGTTTTGTATAAATGGATGGCCCTAATGTTTGTGGTTCTTCTTTTATTTTTTAGCTTGTTTTTAATTTTGGTGTGTGTTTACTTAAGATATTTTTAATTTTGGTGTGTGTTTACTTAAGATATTTTGTCCAGCAATTGAGTTATTTCTTTTTTGTGTGCAATGCTTTAGTGTGGGGGAATAATTTGATTATTCTGATCTTGAAGACGTTGTGAAAAAAAAATTACTATTGCATATATATTGAATCTGATATTTTGTTTATTTTATACATGACGATCATCGATGGATTTTATTTGGGGATCTGGATGGTGGTGCGATTTCTGTATTTTGTAGAATATGAATATTTATGCTATGTTTAAGTGTGTGTGTGTGTTCTGAGTGGCGATTGGAATGTCTGCCTGTCAGACAGGCTGTGTGTGTAACGATTGGTGAGTCTGTATGACAGTCAGCTTTTCTGCTTCCCAGGATTTAGCGCAAGTGGGTCAGTATGAAATGAAATAAATTTGTAGATATTTATGTACGCATATACATACAAACAAATAATAAGCGTTTATTCGTTGTGCCCAAATATTCCCTTGACCATTTGAATGAATGAACCATTGTGTTTGTTTGTTTGTGTGTTCTCTGAAATAAATATGTATGTAGGTTTTTATTTGAAATAAAATACATTTATTTTAATTTTTATAAGCATTTATTTAAAAGTTTGTTAACATTTTCATTTTTAAGTAAAATTGCATTCCTTAAGGCACAAACACCATAGTCGTGATAGCTACAATAGAGATATGTTGAATGGTTAGTTTTCATTTGTTTAACATTAATGCAGCCAATGTCTTCAATGTTATAAACTGTTTGATGAATCATTTTTTCTAGCCATTTTTTCTTTTCTCTCCCCTTAGCATATATTTGTGGATTTATTATATTGGATTTTAAAAACTTGCAAACGCTTTGAAATGAGACTGATCCATCATTCCAGTTAATATGATGATAGTTCTTTGTTAACCAAACTACTTCTCTCTGTTTTTTGACCGATAAACATGCGAAATCAAAAGGAGGTTTTATGATGAAATTGAGGCATTCGTTGTTGCTGAAAACTACAGCTAGTTCTTTTGCAATGAAGTCATTTGAATTATTTTTGAAATCTTGCAAGTCTACAAAAACAATATCACCATCCATGTTATTTAATTTATAAGACCTTCCGGACTTGACCTCTTCTTGGTATGTATTCTATTACGCGGTCATGAATAAGAACGCAGTAAGCTGATATCGTTGCTGGAATATTTGTTGCTGTTTCAAATTCAATTTTTATATCAATCGGTCCGGTATTGACTGATTCGTTCTGATAGCTTACATCTACTACAATAATTGGAGCGTCGTCTTTAAACTCCTGAGCAATGGTTGAGGCTCTTTCATATAGTAGCTTTGTTGAAATCTTACATACATATATCATATAGAATTGCATACCGTTCATTTTTAAATTTTATGTTAAGATCATCATATGGGTAAGAGGTTGAATTTAAATGTACTTTTAAATTAGTGAGGTCACAGTGAACAAATTTGTTATCTCGTTGAAATGCGACCAATACAAAACGTGGTCGCTCTTTACTTGCAGCTAATTTAACATTCCAAATATGACTTGTTCCTGTATTCAATTGTGGATTCATATGACAACCCCAGCTACGAAATGCTATCGGTATAGAAGCACCATTGTTAATCATTTTAGTCATATACAACTTGCTCTGATCAGATAATTGTACGTGTGGAATTCTCCAGGAGATGAGTGAAATTGTAAGTTTCGATTTTTCAGTAGAAACGCTCGAGTGTACAAGAGCTTCATCATTTTTATTGCGCAAGAGTATCAATTCATGCTTTCCATTAAGTATAACTTTGTTGTAGTCTTCAGCAAATCCCAAAAGCATTTTTAGTGGTACATAAAAATTAAAATCTCCATTCTTAAGATTCAAATCATCAGTTTTATGCCATCCACCATTTTCCATTACAACGCTTTGAGTTGGTGATAGAGATACCAAATTTTTTATTGTGGTTGTTGTTCCTAAATACCTTGTATAATCGATTTCAATGCCATTAAGCCCACAGCGGATTTCATCAAATAGATGTGCAACAAAGTTGTTTTTCAATTTAAAATTTTCTGAAAATTTTCCAGTTTTTTCATCTACAACGAAACCTTCCACATATATATAGCTCTCACTAGGTAACACGTACAAATCTTGATTTTGTATTGAGATTCGAATCTCATCATTATTATTGTACGATTGTAGATATGGTATGTAGGTATGATAGTCCTTTTTTATTATATTTTCGTCAGACAATGGCTTATCCAATACGTTTATTATTGAGCTCATTTTGTTTTCAGTTTGAAATTCAAAGACTTGAGAAAACTTTTGTTTGTTGTTGTAAGTGACCTTTGACGAGCAGATCTTTCCAATTGTGGTTTAGGTTGTAATATCTGTGGATGAGACGTGACTGCCGTATTTTGTGATATACTTGTATTGTATATTATCATTACTTAGTTGGTCTTAAATGTATTCGTATTGTAATTTCCTCTCCTCTGAAATTAATTAAATCACCGTTCTGATCAACCACGCGCAGTGATAGAGAACTTATCTCTTTGGTGTTTACAGGTAAATAGATGAGATTCCTTGGAATCTCATCTATTTTATAGCCTGCAGGTACATTAATCGGAAACTCATGAAGTGTGTGTGATTTTGAATTGTTCATATATGTGTTAGTAGCGATACTACTTTCAATTCGCAAAAGATTTACTTTAAAAATACTAACTGGAAGATCTGAGTAATGATCATCGGTCGGTGTTAGGATTTTACTATTGAATCCTAAAAGATTCCCAATTGTATTTTCTTTATTAAAATATATCGGGTCTTTAGAACTATTTATTTTAACTTGCATCGTATTGTTGTTAGCTTCTATAAAAATATGCTCTCCAGGAGTGAGTCGTTTGTATTGCTCTTCTATGTAGTCAACTATATCTTTCAATTCATAAGATCCAATTGGTATTTCAATTACATATTCCCCTATATGAAACATATTCACCCCTATCGTGAATAGCAAGTGAAATTTTTGTTCACGTGAAATTTTTATTCCACTCGAAGGGAAAAATGGTATCGTGAATCTCCCGTGAAAAATTATTCCCGCTAGCAATTCTCAGTGAATGTAAAAAGGGAAGAAGCTGAAAACAACATAAAATCTCAAAGAAATTTCTGTGTAAAAATATATGTAAATATCGTAAGAAATTTTAAAAATACTTAATGTTCGGAATTGGAGCAGCTTTATTATTGCAAGAGGAGGAAAGCAAGCAGCAGCGTATTGCTCGGCGACGTTTACGGGACGCATCTAACCCCTTGGAGTTACCAGATACATTGTAAGTAGCAAAATCCAATAAAAATTCCTTTTTAAACTGTTATGAAATCTTTTTATTTAACACATCGTTGTCACAATACTACTATATATAAATGAAATTTATTTGTTGGTGGTTAAGCAATGTCTATATGCATTTCATTGGTGCTTTACCAAATCGTCAGTAGACTTTAACCACAGTTTTGAAAAGCTGAAAACCTGTTATCTTATGCATATACTTCCGAAAACCATCTGAGAATTCACAACTTGTAAATTACAAACTATTTTCAAAAATAACAACAGAACAAGAACATAGGCTTGCAAACTCATACAAAACTAAACCAACAAATAAAGTATGTTCGATACGAATCTATTTTATTTTTCTACACCTTCATACAATCAGAAATCCATTGGATAACAAGAAAAGTATTTATAAGGCAAAATGAAAAATAAAATCTAAATTAAACTGTTATGAAATCTTTTTATTTAACACATCGTTGTCACAATACTACTATATATAAATGAAATTTATTTGTTGGATAAGAGGTTTTCAGCTTTTCAAAACTGTGGTTAAAGTCTACTGACGATTTGGTAAAGCACCAATGAAATGCATATAGACATTGCTTAACCACCAACAAATAAATTTCATTTATATATAATTCCTTTTTAAGTTAAATTTCTGTGCCTCTGTAAATTTATCCAACATTACAGGTTAAACAAGCCTGCGTTTTTATATGTTCTGGACAAACTGAATAATTCTTTGCATTCCACAAAGAAGTTATTTGGAATTCCTATAATTTTAAAACTTAGTGCCTGCTTAAGGTTTTTTGCAGAAGGAGGTTATCAAAAGGGTGTAGCTAGAGATTATGAAATAGGAATGGCACAGTCAACTTTCTCCGAAATTCTCTCAAGCGTATTGGATGCTCTTGAGCAAAATCTTTGTGGGCAGTGGATAACCTATCCGTCTGAAGCGGAAAATAAAGTTACAGCCCAGGAATTTTACCGGAAGTTTGGGATACCTGGCGTGGTGGGATGTATTGATGGGACACACATCAATATTATAACACCAACAAATAATAACCATCTTTACTACAACAGGAAAGGAAACCACAGCTTAAATGTTACACTTGTAAGTTTTATTTTTGTAAATAAATACATTAATTGTTAGTTATGAATATAATTTCTTTAAAGATATGTGATAGTAAAATGAGCATACGGTATATTGATGCCACACATCCTGGAGCCTGTCACGACTCCTTTGTTTGGAATAGCAGTTCCTACAGAAGTGTAATGGAATGAAACTATTTGCAAAGAGGAGTGCGAGTATGGCTGTTAGGTGAGAAACAAATTATGTAAATCATATATGTGTTAATACTTATGTTGTTAAAAATTTTTATAGGTGATGGCGGATACCCTTTAGAACCTTGGTTGTTAACACCATATAAAACTCCAATATCTGGCTCGAATAAACAAAAATTCAATGACGTTCATTCGAGGTGCAGGAATATAATAGAACGTACAAATGAAGTTCTAAAAGGTAGATGGAGGTGCTTGCTAGGGGCCAGGGAACTCTACTATGATCCAAAAAAAGCTGTTAAAATTATTAATGTCTGTGTGGCATTGCACAACATCTGCATTGCGTATAAGTGTGAACACAGCAATGACACAACTTATATGGAGCAAATTAATCTCCCCCATCTAGAAAGCGAACAGTTGAACGCAATAGGTTGCTAGCTGCTGCTAATCGTATTCGCGATAACATAGCAAATTCAATATTGTGAAAATTGTTTTTTATATGATTAAAAAACAATTCGTAGAAAAAAACATAACAAAGATACAATAAAATTCAGTTTTTTTAACAAAAATATTTATTTATAATTAAAAAAAAACAATTCATAGAAAAAACATAAATAAAAGTAATAATAAAATTAAATTTTTTTGACAAAAAAATCTTAAATATCACAAATTAATTCATTCTTATATTTTTCATGTGTATAGGTACTTTGTATTCATCTAAAAACTAATATTCGGTTTAATACCAGCAAACTATTTACTTGCGAGCGTTTTCTTTTAAGATTTGCAGTTTGATTTCCTCAATTTCTAATAGCTTTTTGTTCTTCTCTATCTTGCTTTCTACTTCTTTCACGCGCAACTCTTCGCAAACTTTATGATGTCGCTCTAACATTTTCAATTTCTTGGATTTCAAATCGTTGTTCTTTTCTAAAGAACGGTACACCCTTCGCATGATTGTCTCCATTTCTTTGTTATGGGTTTGAGTGGAAGCAGCTATTTCCGCAATTTTCGTGTACATGTTCTCTTGCGTTTTCACCTCTTTGGCAATCAGATCTGCAGTACTTAATTTTTCATGCTGCTCAGCTCTTTTGCGTTTGAAGAAACGTGGTGTTTTGTCTGAAGAATCTTCAGTTATGGCCAAGTTTTGTCTAGGTGGTGTCATCTGTTCCGGTTTCGTTACTACTCACAATAATTTCTTCATCATGAACACCTTTTTTCTGTGGCTGTAGATCACTTTGATTTTCACTAGCGTGAGCACACTCTGGTAAACCAAAAATTAAGGAGTTATCCACACCCTCTACGGACTCCTTCATCCCTACCAGTTCGTATATAAATTCTTCATTTGCTGAAAGGCACTTGGTTTGATTTGGGCCACCTCCTGTCCCTTTTATATATTTTATGTTCGCTGCAGCCTTTGAGCGAACATACCGCTTTTGATCTGCCCACACCTAAAATGCAATACATAAAAACAAACGTAAAAAGTATACAATTGATATATAAAGCAATATACTACCTTTTTCCATTCAGTAACGTTTTTGATGGGAGGGCCAGCACTATTCAGGTCTTCTGTTAGGCATTTCCAAAATTCTGTAACCACATCTTTTGAAAGCTTTACAAAGCCGCAGGCAATCGCTCTGTTTCTTTGCATTTTGTTGAGCATTATATCTGCTTTTGCCTTATTAACAGATCTTGCCCTTAAAATAAAATTTGCAAGTTATAATAATATATTATAATAAAACTTTGATTTGTGACAAAAACTACTTACATTTTTTGTTCTGTTCCCCACCAAAAACAAAGCGAATGAATTAAAGGGAAAAGTGAAAAAACTCACGGGAAAAAAATCATTCACGATAAGGGGAATTTAATGTTAACGTGAAATCATTCACGGGGAATGTCTTCACGATTGCAAATTTAGGGAAAAGGGAAAAATTTCGAGGGAAAAATTATTCATGATAGGGGTGATTGTTATAGGAGTCTTCATTTGGAA
Source organism: Linnaemya tessellans (assembly GCA_951800035.1). Lineage (NCBI taxonomy): Eukaryota > Metazoa > Arthropoda > Insecta > Diptera > Tachinidae > Linnaemya > Linnaemya tessellans. The sequence continues at coordinate 41,187,625 of OX637533.1, read as the reverse complement.
TACTGTTGTATGAATGAAAATCAGTTAGCGCACACTCATATGAGTCGTTTAAGTCAATGGGAGGAAAATAATTAGCATATAGCGCTGATGAGTTAGAGCTCAGAGTAAGTGTTATTGACATTATAACAGCCTGTTCACAAATAAATAAAGTTTAATACACACCATGGTTTATAAGAATAATTTGCATATATATTTCATAATCTTATTTTAAAATTAACATTAGTTATTAAAAATATTGATGTTATTGTCGTTGTTATCATTGCGGATGACGATTTATTTCATTTTCCATCTATAGTATTTCATCTTTGCTTATCCAGGAATTGTGTTGATTAGAAAATCCCAACCATTTAACTAATGCTTTGCCCCATTTCAGTCGAATCACCTTTTCAACTAGATATGTATTTGGAAATCTAGTTCTTGACAGTTCTTCCGTATAGAAGTCACCTTTAATAGGATTTCCAAGATAATCTTCCAATATGTATGTTGTAGGATATGTATTCTGAACTCTTTGGATTGTGAAAATTTCTGTTGTCCAATTCGGAGTATAGCCTTTCTCAAAAATATGTTTATATTTGCTAATACGTACATGGCCTCCTGCATTAAATTTTGACATTTTGTACATCTTTAAATGACTGTATACTGTATTTAGACGTTGTTTTTCATTTTTATACTCTCCAAAAAAGAATTTGGAGGGTATATTCACTTTGTCATTCCGTTTGTAACGCATCGAAATATTCATCTCAGACCCCATAAAGTACATATATTCTTGATCAGTGATGAAATCTAAGACTAACTGAGCATGTCCGTCCGTCCGTCTGTGGAAATCACGATTCAGTCCAAACGAAAAGAGCTAGATTCTTGAAATTTGGTATGAATATATTTTACAGCTTAGAGCAGGTTAAGTTCGAAGATGGGCTAAATCGGGCAAGGGGGAAAAAAGTTCCCCTAAGAAGAACTAAACCAACCCAGAAAAAAACAACATAATTTTTAAAGTTTTTTGGTTATTTTGTTAAGCAAATGATATATTTTTTAGTCAAATACGGTCCAACGCCTTAAACTTGGAGCCATTAAATAAAATAAAAATATTTTTTGACCCCGCCTACTTCAGTGGGCGTTGTTATAGGTAAAAATAGCATACAAATTTAACAAATTGTTTTACTTAAGCCTACATTCCTTAAAAATAACACTTTTAAGCTTTAATGGCGAAGCTGAGACGAAACCTGGTACTACTCTGCCCTACCTCCTCCTTCCCCTTCGCCCCCTAAATGACCCTACCAAAAAAATTTTTTTTTTTAAATTTTGTATATAATCATCCCAAGCATTTATCTTTACAGTTTTATGATTGCCGATTTCTGCCCTACCTCCCCCCCCCCCCACCTCTTCCTTGGCTCCCTAAATGACCCTACCAAAAAATTTTTTTTTTTTTTAATTTTGTATATAATCATCCCAAGCATTTATCTTTAGAGTTTTATGACTGCCGATTTCTGCTCTACCTCCCCCCCCCTCCCTCTTCCTTTGCCCCCAAAATGACCCTACCAAAAAAAAAAGGTTTGTTTTAAATTTTGTATATAATCATCCCAAGCATTTATCTTTAGAGTTTTATGACTGCCGATTTCTGCCCTACCCCCCCCCCCCCCCTCTTCCTTTGCCCTCTAAATGACCCTACCAAAAAAAAAATTTTTTTTTAAATTTTGTATATAATCATCCCAAGCATTTCTCTTTAGAGTTTTATGACTGCCGATTTCTGCCCTACCCCCCCCCCCCCCCTTCTTCCGTTGCCCCCTAAACGACCCTACCGAAATAAAAAATTTTTTTTTTATTTTGTATATAATCATCCCAAGCATTTATCTTTAGAGTTTTACGACTGCCGATTTCTGCCCTACCTCCCCCCCCCCCCCACCTCTTCCTTTGTACCCTAAATGACCCTACCACAAAAAATTTTTTTTTTAATTTTGTATATAATCATCCCAAGCATTTATCTTTAGAGTTTTATGACTGCCTGTTGCTGTCCTACCCCCTCCTCCCCCTTTGCCCGCTAAATGACCCTATTAAAAATAAATATACATTTTTTTTTATCCCAAGCATTTATTTTTACAGTTTTATGTGTATCTGTTTTTACAGTTTTATGTGTATCTGTTTCTGCCCTACCCCCTCCCCCCCTTTGCCCTCTAAATGACTCTACCAAAATAAAGAAATTTTAATTTTGTATATAATTATCCCAAGCATTTATTTTTAGAGTTTTATGACAAAGGTGAAATGTTTTCACCACAGCCCTTGCCAGAGCCAAAATACAGTTTTTATAGCCTCCAAAGAGAATTGTGATGAAGTCTAAGACGGTCTAGCAATGCCCATACGTTCGTCTGTGGAAAACATGATATTGTATATTTTTGAACCCCGCCCCCTTTAGTGGGCGTTGACGTACGATATTATATAAAGGAACTCTGTCCCACCAAGTTAAACATTTCAAATTCACTTACTAAATATTTGGAGGGTATTTAAGATTCAACCCGGTCGAATATAACGTTTTTACTTGTTTGAGTTGACTTTAATCGGTGGCATTTTAATGGTGCGATGAACTTTTCTATTGTATGCATTAAGTAAATCTTTGTATATATCAAGACAGTTGTAGGAACCATTAAAACTAAACTCTTTCCACATCATTCCTTTTAATGTTCTATTGAATCGTTCTACTATTGATGCCTTCATGATGCTGTACGTTGAGTAGTGATTGATGTTGTATTTATCCATCAATTGATTAAAGTGTTTGTTGAAGAATTCTTTACCATCATCTGTTTGTAAGTTATTTGGCACACGCCCCAACTGGAAAATAGTCTCCATTGCCTGCGTTGTGTCAACAGCTGTTTTTCTTCTCAGAGGTACTGCCCAAGCATATTTGGAGAATGTATCAATTACAGTTAGCAAAAATCTATAATTTTTATTGTATGTAGAATAGTTCCCCATTTCAACTAAATCCGCTTTCATAACAACTCTACGACGTCCAAACATTTTTCGAGCTTGCTTATGGAGCTCGTTCACTTAATTTCTTTTTGTATCCATGTCTAAGCTTTAAGAAGTCTTTTGGGTGTGTTGCGATCTATCTGATGCGCTTTCAGCAATTGACACAAGCATGTAATTTTGAAATCTATAAATTTTCTCATTTAATCTTTCAATTTTTTCTTCGAAGGATGCTCTGATCTTGGAAATGCTTTGTTGCATTTTTTTATTCTCTTCCAACTGTAATATTATTTCATGTTGTTGCATTTCGATTTGATTTTTTAGAGTATTGTGCATTTTGTTGTTATCTTCTTTAAATTCTTTTATAATTTTGTGTTCTACTTCTTCCATTTGAGTTTGCAAAAACAATTTATTGATAGCATCGTTTTCCTCTAAAGCTTTTGCAATATTTTTGATTCTTTTGTTTTGGACATCAATGTTGTTGTTCGCATCCAAAAATAACCCCAACAATTTAGGTGCATTTTTCAATGAAATTATACTGCTAGTGTCGTTTAGATAATGTCCGAATTTATCAACAGACATAATTTATATTTAAAATGTGTATCCGTTTATATAGTTTATACTATTATATTAGCTTCACGTAGTTCTTCAATAATTGGGACAATCTCGTTATGATTTGTATGACCTGCAGACTGTGATACAAGCAGTAGTCTAAGTCGATCTACCAACTCGTTTGGATCATCACACTATATATAGTTTGATTTATGAGGATTTGCCTGCATCAAACCCTTACCTAAATAATTAGCCTTTGTTAATTCCGATGAGCTCTTATGATTTTTCTCTTTAAAAAGTTTTCCAATAATATGTTTGTACTTGTACCCTCTAGTCCCTTGATTTGGCCATCGGACTTATAATCTCTTCCGTGTGCATTGGTAGTAAGTAATATTTTTTTATAGATTTCAAGCTCGAATTTATCATAGTTTTTTGGTGTTTTATGAAACATTAAAGAAAACAGTCCTGGGGTGAGAGCCCATATTTGACCACCAACTTGTATTTTATCTTGATTTAACTCGCTGTTGCTACTACCAAATTTCCATTCGTTATTATAATCTTTATGTGGACCATAGTTAGTATCTAGTTCATTCCCCGATTGCAATAGTGATAAGTCAGGATAAGTCTCGTTCTCGTCATCATTAGAATGTTGTGAATAAAAGTCATCTTCATCAAAATCACTGTTACTTTTACTATTAGACTGTTTAAACATTGATTCTTCAATTATTTTCTTAGGGGAACTTGTTTCCAACTTCATTGTTGAGTTCTGAGGATGAAAACTGACACTGTCCTCATATTCAGTTTTCTTATCATTCTTTTCTTTTTTATTCGGTACAATCAATATGTTTAGAGCTATTTATAAATTCTTTTAAAGGTTCTGTTATGGGCTTGAATGTATCTTTTAATTGCTGATGTGTATCTATTTCACCAGTTTTTATACTACGAAGCTTTTTCTTTAATATATTTCTTGTTGTCACCAAGTCTTTTAGAATTTTTTCATTCATTTTAGCTTTTTACCTATCAGATCAGCTTATCAAGTATCAGATCAGGTTATCAGATCAGGTATCAGATCAGTTTATCAGGTATCAGATCAGCTTATCAGGTGTCAGATCAGGTTATCAAATCAGGTATCAGATCAGTTTATCAGGTATCAGATCAGCTTATCAGGTGTCAGATCAGGTTATCAGATCAGGTATCAGATGAGTTTATCAGGTTATCAGATCAGGTATCAGATCAGTTTATCAGATGAGGTTATCAGATCAGCTTGTTAGGTATCTAATCAGATTATTATGTATCAGATCAAGTTTTAGCTTAGATGACCAGTTATAACAATCACATATATAAAGTTTAAAGCCAGATTATGTACTAAGCGATACCCTTGATGAACAGTAATTTATATTATGATGAAGTATTCAAATGATTTTCTATAGCGACCATTGTTTAGTTCATTATCTTTACTTATCATCAAAAATCCATATTTATCCTTCCAACATTCTTGACATATATACTGAAACTTTTCAAATTTCATGTCGCTGGCAACATGATCATCGTATACATGTCTCATATTTTTCGCATCTTGTTTAAACATTATAATTAAATTGGCATTATCTCTTATTAAATTTTTTGGAATTCTTGTGTAGGTTTGACACAAGTAAAATGAATCCACATTCTTATGACGCCCCATACAAAAATATGCACGTATATTGTTTTGGTTTTCACATGCAACATCATCGAAAATCATAATTGAATTGCTTTTAGCTTCGCTAGGAGGAACAACGGACTCATTGTCTGCGAATGTGTAGTATCCCATTCCTTTAATTGGCGAAATTAAATTCTTTAGGTATTCATATTTAGGTTGATACAGAGATTTTGAGTACAAATAGATATTTTCAAACTTGAGACCATTAGGACTTTCTAGCAAACTGATCATTACATTAGTTTTTCCACAATTGGAGGGACCAACTATTAATGCTCGAATAGAATTTGGTAGCAAGGAACTATGTCTTATTTTTGTACTGTCATTTGAAAATACATCCACATTACGAACTAAAATATTTTTGTGTTGTTTTACTAAGCGCATTTCAATAACTACTTGTAAAATTCACAAAACAATATCTTTTATTCTAGAATAAAATAATATGGTTACGTTTTATAAAAAAACATTCAGTCATAAGAAAACTATCGTTGGAGAAGGTTTACTAAATAAAACAATAAATTCTCTACCTTTTGAATTACATCTTCCTGGATATCAGTACTGTGGACCTGGCACAAGATTACAAAAGCGTTTAGATAGAGGAGATAAAGGAATTAATTTATTGGATGCTGCTTGCAAAAATCACGATATAGCTTACTCCAAAAACAAGGAATTAAACAGTAGACACCAAGCTGATAAAATTCTTGAAAATAAAGCTTGGGAAATAGTTCTTTCAAACAATAGCAATCTTGCAGAAAAAACATTTGCATATATGGTGACCAATGCAATGAAAGCAAAAACTAAATTTGGTATGGGTATGAAGAAGAAGAGCAGAAATAGGCAAAGACTATCGTTACGAACTCATTTAAAAGACATTAACACGGCCATTAAAATCGCTCGTAAAGTTATCAACAGATCACTTAAGGGGAAAAAGGCACGCGTTGTAATACCACGCATAATCAATGTTCCAAAAATTGGTGGATTTTTACCGCTAATTCCGATTCTAACTGCTCTAGGTGCACTTGGTAGTCTAACAACTGGAGGTGCCGCTATAGCTAAGGCTGTAAATGCAACAAAGGACGCAAAAAAATAACTTGAGGAAGCCACCAGACACAATAAGGCAATGGAGTATATTGCTGTGGGAGAAGGACTGTACCTTAAACCATATAAAAAGGGTTATGGACTTGTTGTGAAGATCATTCAAAAAACTGTTAGAAATGCTACCCAACAGACCATTATCAGAATTTGATCTAAGAAAATTTTCAAGAAATATTCCACACTTTAGAGGAGTTTATATGTTGGATTCTCTACCAAAACGGCCAAGGACAGTAGAATGTGGAATAATTAATTTAGATTTATCAGCAGGAGCAGGTACTCATTGGGTAGCATACTATAGAAACAAGGATGAAAAACAATATTTCGACAGCTTTGGAAATTTACAATCTCCTTTAGAATTAATCAAATATCTAGGTAGAAATATTGAATACAACTACAATCAATATCAAAACTTTAATACATTTAATTGTGGTCATTTATGTTTAAAATTTCTTTATGAAGCAACTAAAGAGTTGAAATAAAACACAAGCATATATTTGTATATTTTAAAAAATTATTTCGTTGTTTTATTGTATTAGTTACAAAATATACATAAAATTTTTTATTTTTACTGCCAAACAGGGTACTGGGAGTTTGGTATCAAAAACTCGTGCATCTCGCTATCTAAGATCAGGTTTCGCTCTCCTTTTCTTTGTATTCGATATTTATCATTCGAAAGATCTTCTAATTCTATATTGGTTAATGCATTATATCGGTTCGGGAGAAACATTATATGGTTTTCCAGCTCAAGTTGAACTGTTTCTCCGTACTTTGTTGTTACCCGCTTTGCACGTAGGATGTTGTATTTGATTGAATCATCTAGATCCTTTATATGTATTAAGGTTTTTGTATTGCACGAATTAAATATTTTCACCAGATCCATTGCGGTAGAAATTTTTCTCAACTTATAGCTTTGAACTTTTATTGCAAACTAATCTCGATTTTGGCTTTCTAGACTGTAAGAAGCCTAACAGAAAATCGTTATACAATGATTTTTTTGTTTTATTTTGACAAAAGACGAAGTGAGGAGAAGTGAAATCTATATAAGTATTTAAAACTAAGTAGTTGAAAAAAGATAGAGAGATGATACAAATATGTATAAATTTTTTTGAGTCGTTCACACAAAATTTTAAATTATTTTTCGGATTAAAAATGATCAGGCTTCGTTTTTTAAATTGCATAACATGCACCTTCGTACTGGTTCGTTGAAATGAGCAATTATAGTTGCAAACCGTACAGATCCTCTTGTATTGCCGGAAGATCGTTATCATCCAACGATTGAAATTAGTTGCAATTTACATTATACTAATCAAACTAAAAATTCTAGTAAAAATGAAAAGATTTTCTGTTTTAATCGTTGTAACTACAATGAATTGAATAATCTAATTTGTAATACCAATTGGCTTCAGCTGTTGTCTACATCGAATAGTATGTGGGATTCAGTTGACACTATGGTTAACATTTTTTATAAAATTATGTTTGGCTATATGGAGGAATGTATTCCTAAGTATATACCTCATTTAAATGGCGGTCCACCGTGGAATTCTAGACAACTTTCAGCGTTAAAAAACAAAAAGAATAAATACTACAAGAAGTACAAAAGCACTGGATCCTCGTTTTATTTTAGTAAATATTCAGTTCTACGTGCGAAATATAATTTACTAAATGTACAGATGTATAAAAACTACCTTCATGTCACCAAACTTAACTTTGCCCATAACCCTAAATCGTTTTTCAACTTTGTAAACTGTAAAAGAAGAGCTTCGGGCTTTCCAAAAGTAATGAAATATTTACGTTCCGAGTCCAGTGATGAGCCTACAGTTAGCAACATGTTTGCGAAATATTTTGCTTCAACATACTCCACTGTTACGTATGAAAAGAACACTATCTACCCATACAAAATCGTTGATAATTTTACTATTTCGCCACCTGTAATAACTACCAGTCACATCTTTAATTGTTTAAATAAAACTAAGTCATCCAAGATTAGCGGCCCCGACGGGATTCCTAGTTGTGTTCTAAAAAACTGCGCTTCAGGTCTAGCAATGCCTTTGTCCATAATTTTTAATACATCA
>OX637533.1:41146755-41174255 GCA_951800035.1 Linnaemya tessellans | reverse complement strand
AAAGATAGCACCGAAGAGGTGCTACAACTGTCTAGATTTTGAACATAGGGCGACGAATTGTAGCGGCCAGGATCTATCCGGAAATTGCTTGCGTTGTGGGGAAGCTGGCCACAAGATTGCAACATGTTCCAACAGACCTTCGTGCATGCTCTGTAGAAAGGGTGGAAGTACTAATTGTGACCATGTCACCGGATGCGTATTTTGCCCGTACTACAAGAGGGCGCTACAAAAGCTTAGAGGTTAAACACTACTTAATAATCAGGATGCGCATATTACAGCTAAATCTCAATCATTGCCAAGCAGCACAGGAGTTGCTTAGGCAAACCGTACGAGATCTAAAGGTAGACGTTGCTGTACTCAGCGAGCCATATAAGAAGATTGTATCTGCAAATTGGGTTACTGATGATACAGATACAGCAGCTATATGGACTACCGGTTCTTTGATATTGAGGGAGAGGTTATCACCGCAATGTGGGTACACGCGGGCCACTGTTTTCGGCATATGTTTGTACAGCTGTTATGTTCCTCCTAGGTATTCTATTGATGACTTTCGTGTTATTATAGACAACATAGTGATGGACGCTGCAGACAGGAGTCCTGTTATAATAGCAGGGGATTTCAACGCGTGGGCTGTTGAATGGGGCTGCCCCTTGACAAATGCAAGGGGAAGGATGCTATTAGAGGCCCTTTCTGCGCTAAATGTTGTGCTCTTCAATTCTGGAGGTGAGGAAACATTTAGAGGAGGAAATGGTGGTTCAATTATTGATATTACGTTTGCCAGCGATACCATTATAAACCGTGTAAACTGGAGAGTATCTGATGTTTATACTCACAGCGATCATTATTTATGGCACTAATTATGGATATACAGGATGATATACGGCATGTGACTCCCCGTGCACAAGGTTTGTCGGGATGGAAAGTGAATACCTTTGATAAGGATATTTTTGCCATCTGTATGGAAGGTATGGAATTAAATGGTTCAGCTGAGGATATGGCAGAACAATTGGTAAACCATATCACGCGGTCGTGCGATGCATCTATGGTGAGGCGGAAAGGATCCGTAAAGGGGTCACCGGTTTATTGGTGGAATGATGATATTGCCGGCTTGAGGGCGGAGTGTATACGTGCCAGAAGGCAGTATACAAGAACTCGAGGTAGGTTAGAGAATAGCGTATACCAGGAGAATTACAGGAATAGGAGGAAGGCCCTAAAGGATGCAATTCGTAGGAGCAAGCGGCAGTGTTTTCTTAATATCTGTGATGAGGTCGATGATAATCCTTGGGGTCTCGCATATAAACTGGTCACCAAAAAACTTAAATGCCTGACCCCGTTGCAACCGAGTGAGGGGCCAATCCTGGAGGAAATTGTAGACCATCTCTTTCCCCAGCAGGACGCACCACCTTGGGAGCACAACCCTCCAATTGGGACATTAAATTTTCCCCCGGTTACAATAGCTGAGATTGAGGACGTTGTCTCTAGGTTTAGAGACAAGAAGGCACCGGGACTCGACTGCATTCCAAATATAGTATTAAAGGAGGCCGTCAGGCTTTGTCCCGAGCAGTTCTTAAGAATGGTGAATACATGCTTAGGTAGGGGAATTTTCCCAACAAGATGGAAGAGGCAGAAGTTGGTATTAATACCAAAAGCCAATAAACCCCTAGATGATCCCTCATCTTATCGGCCACTGTGTATGATAGATACATGTGGGAAGTTGCTAGAGGGTGTGATCTGCCGAAGACTTGGGAATTGCGTTGAAGACAGAAATGGTCTATCAGACAACCAATTTGGCTTCAGGAGGGCGAGGTCAACAGTGGATGCTATAAACGTGGTAGTAGAAACTGCTGCACGGACTATCTATGGCAGGAGTTGGAGGAATGGCACAAAGGAGTACTGTTTAGTTGTGACGCTGGATGTGAAGAACGCGTTCAACACAGCGTGCTGGGTGCATATTGTTGATGCTCTAACTCGATTGGACATCCCAGAATATCTGATAGGGATAGTGCAGGATTATTTCCGGTATAGAGAATTGATCTATAGTACAGATGCGGGTATAAGGAAACGTAGGATTAGTGGTGGTGTTCCCCAAGGATCGATACTTGGACCATTGTTGTGGAACGTAATGTATGATGGAGTACTAAGGTTGAGGTTACCTGAGAGAGTACAGATTGTGGGATTTGCAGACGATATAGCGCTGGTGTGTGAGGCTAAGGAATTGCTGGAGGCAGAAACCATTGCAAATGCCAGCGTACAATTAGTAAAGTCCTGGATCACTGCAATGGGATTGACTCTAGCTGATCATAAAACCGAAGCGGTTTTGATTAGTAGTCGTAAGGCTAGGGAAACTATTACCCTCAATGTTGGCACCTGCTCCATAGAATCAAAGGCATTTCTGAAATATCTGGGTGTGATCATTGACACACGGCTATCTTTCCGCGAGCACTTGCGATATATAGCATCCAAAGCATCAGGGACTTGTTTGGCGCTATCTCGGATCATGCCAAACACGAGAGGGCCAAAGTATCTTCAGAGGAAACTGCTCGCTGGAGTAGTAAGGAGCATTATCCTATATGCACACCCGGTATGGTCAGACTCACTTAGATATTCCACATATGTGGGGCTGGTATGCCCTGTGTATAGGCTAGCTGCTTTAAGAGTATGTAGTGCATTTCGGACAGTGTCGGACGAGGCGGCTTTTATCATTGCGGGTATGATCCCTATCGATTTAGAAATCATGAATAGGGATAACTCTGATTTATGTATGCAAAAATGGCAAGAACGGTGGTCAACCACTGAAAAGGGAAGATGGACTTATTCATTAATACCCGACATCAGATTATGGCTGACTAGGAAACATGGTGATCTGAACTATTACCTAACACAGTTCTTGTCTGGACATGGTTGCTTTAGGTCATATCTATTTCGTTTTAAGCACGACGACTCTCCGTTCTGTCCACACTGTGGTGGGAATGTGGTTGAGGATGCTGTGCATGTCGTCTTTGTCTGCTCACGATTCAGCAACTGGAGGTCGTATTTACGATCACCCCGGAGAATATTATTCCGACCATGCTGGAATCCTTATTGAATTGGACCAGAGTGTGTAGTTTTGTACAGCTTGTTCTAATAGAACTTCGCAGATTAGCACAGATTCGTAGGAGAGTTAGTACGTCTTAGGATTCGTTAGCTACTGACGATTAAATATGCGCATCAGTTCCGAACCTCCTTACCTAGGAACTAAGGAGGACGTAGGAATAATACTGATAATACTACCCACCCTGATGAAATGCCAAAGCTGTCCCAGGGTGGTGCTAGTGAAGTTGTCGTGGGGCCACTATTGATAGTTGCTATCATTACGTCCATAAAAAAAAATAATAATATATGTATTATATATATACATATGTATATATATATATATATATATATATATATATATATATATATATGTATATACATATATATATATATATATATATGTATATAGACATATATACAGCAGCAAGGTGGAAAATATTTAAACATCATTGGTGGATATTTCATTTATAATAAAACCATTCTCATGTACTCGTATTTTTCAAAATATGGTTTCATCGCACCAGTTTTATTTGTAAAAATGTTCTATACATAAAGATTGGTTCTGTAGCCACAATAACATATATGATGACGTATTTATATATGCCTGGCAGCAAATTAAGAAATTGTGGTATCATTACAAATATGACAGAAATTATCAAAACCGTTTAGCTCTGAAAGAAAAGAGCTCTGTAACAAAAGCGACCTGAAACAAAAGCGCTGACACAAAGGCACACAGTACTGAGCTAAAATCATCTATTGTAGTGAGCGCTCATTTCGCTCAGCTCACTGAAACGTTCAATTAAACTAGCTCATAGCTCAACGAATTAGATCTGAATATAAAATATTTCGATAAAATTAGTAGTCCGGAGTTTTGGAAAAATTTAGATGTTGCAATATGTCCCCAGCTCAAAAAAATTTATTTAAAATATTTATCATTTTTTTCCACTACTTACTTATGGGAACAAATTTTTTCAGACATGAAAAATGTTTGTTCTAAGCAGTGAAATAAAATAAATTCTTTGAACTTAAAAAATATTTTACTAATTCGCAATTATTATTATTATTAAGTAGAATGTTTAATTTAAAATTTTCAAAACGATTTTAAAATGTATAATGAGGAATGATACAAGTTTTAATCTTACATAAAAAACTGGTTTAAAAAGATTTATTTTTGTTTTTTCTAAATATAACTGTTTTATTTTTTAATATTGATAACTGCTATTTACGGTCCCCGATATTTTTTTTTCTTAAAATTAAAATTACTTAATAAGTTGTATGGCAAAAACTCTGTATTTTTTTCTTATTTTAAGCGGTTGACATTGTTTGCTGGGAAAAGTCTCTCATAAGTACATCTTCACTTTAATTATTGAACACCACTGGTTTATCGTTATTATATCGTTCACAAAAAAGTGAAAGGGTATATATAGGTTTGTGATTCCGTGTGTAATTCCTTCGATACCAATATAGGAAACCATAATGTATATATATTCTGGATCCTTATGAATAGCGATGACGATTGAGCGATGTCCGTCTGTCTGTACGTTTTCCCAAGCCCCCAGAAGAGCTAAAGACTTCGTTCTTGGATCGTTGGATTGGAAATGAACTTAAATAGAGTGCTATTGAAATTCAGAAAGATCCGAAGTATGGTTCCAGAGCTGGGAAGCTTACACCTATTTCTCGAAGCAAAATTTATACCAAAAATCAAGTATTTTTTTTTAATGTTTGTAAATTAAACCTATTTCGTGATTTGGTAAGCCTCAATGGTCTATTAAAAACTAAAAAAATTAAAATTTTTTCCAGGGATGGGAAATACAATTTTTTTCGCCCATTTCGAATTTTTTAGCACATGTAGTAACTAAAATTGTTAAAAATTTTAAGTTTTTCCGTAACAAAACCTCTTTATACGTCATGAAGATTTGCATTGGCAAAAAAAAATTTTAATTCAAATTTTGCTTCCAGGGGTGAGAAATTGCTTTATTTTATACGTGAAAGTAATCAAACAGGCAACTGATGTTGTTTTTTTGCTAACTAAGCCTATCTTATAATTTAGGAAGAACAAAATTGGTATCAAAAATTCAAAAATTAAATTTCGAATCCAGGGATGGACATGTGCAATATTTAATAGTACATGAAAGTGACCAAAATGGTTAAAAATTTGAAATTTTTTTTTTTTTAAATTTCCTTTATACCTCATCAAGCGTTAAACTGATAAAAAAACAAAAAATTAAAATTTCGCTTCCAGGGTTGGGAAAATTAATTTTTTTTTTGGTACATGCAATATTTTGTAGTACATGTAATAACCAAACTGGTTACAAAATTTTAGTTTTTTTTAAACAAAACTACTTTATACCTCATGAAGATTTGCATTGATAAAAAAATTTTTTAAATTAAAATTTCGCTTCCAGGGTTGGGAAATTGAAATTTTTTTATACATAAAAGCAACCAAAAAGGCAATTGACGTTGTTGTTGTTTTTTTTTTTGCCAACTAAAACTATTTTATATTTTAGGAAGAACAAAATTGGTATCAAAAATTTCCAAAAAAAATCAGTATTTCGGATCCAGGGTTCGACAAGTGCAATATTTTATAGTTCATGAAGGTGATTAAAATGGTTGAAAATTGTAAATTTTTCTTAAATAATACTACTTTATATCTCATGAAGAGTTGCATTTGTTAAAATAAAATAAAACAAACAAAAATAAAATTTTACTTCCAGGGTTGGGAAGTTTAAAGTTTTTTTGGTACATGCAATATATTGTAGCACATGAAAGTGACCAAAATGGTTGCAAATTTTAAGTTTTTCTTAAATGAAACGACTTTATACCTGATGAAGACTAGGATTGGTAAAAAATTTAAATTTCGCTTCCAGAGATAGGAAATTGAAATTTTTTTTATACTTAAAAGTAACCAAAAGGGCAACTAACGTTGGTTTTTTACTAATTAAAACTATTTTTTAGTTCAGAAAAAACAAAATTGGTATCAAAATTTAGATTCCAGAGTTGGATAATTGCAATATTTTGTAGTACATGAAAGTGACCAAAAAGGTTTCAAATATTAGGTTTTTCTTAAATAAAACTATTTCGTGCCTCATTAAGAGTTGCATTGGAAAAAATATTTAAATTTCGTTTCCAGGGTTGGGAAATTGAAATATATAAAAGTAACCAAATAGGCAATTGACGTTGTTGTGTTTGCTAATTCAAACTATTTTATAATTCAGGAAGGACAAAATTGGTATTAAAATCTTAAAAAATCAAAATTTTGACTCCAGGGTTGAACAAATCAAATATTTTATGGCACGTGAAAGTGACCAAAAAGTTCGAAAATTTAAAATTTTTTGTCAAGTAAAAGTATGTTACATCTTTTAATTAAACCTACTTCCTGTTTTATCAAGAAAGAAAGAAGAATTACGTCTGTGAAGGGTATTTAATATTCGGCACAGCCGAATATAGCACTTTTACTTGTTGTTATCTACACTTATTGTTACAGTCTCGAATGATCATACAGTCCAACCTAAATTACGATGCAAAGCGCAACGTAATTTAGCGCTTAGCTTTTACGCTGAAATAAGTAACCTAAAATAGAGCGTTTACATTGCGTCATAATCAGTAATGTTTACTCACTTTGATTAATAAAAACTCTAATAAGAAATAGAGATGAACACGCTAAATAGACCTAAAAGTAGCTAAAGTTATATCACTTAACACTTCAACAAAAGTAACAAGAGTGCTTTAGCAACAAACTTCACATTTTACGCGCTGCCAAAATTGAATTTTTCCAATTGCAAAGCGTTGACGTCGTGTTATTTCGAGTTGGTCTCATACATCTTATATGGGCATGAGAAATTTTGACAGCCAGACAACGCTTTGCGTCGTAATTTAGGTTGGTCTGTTATATATGTGTGGCAGCTCCAAGAGTTTTAACTGATGAAAACAAACCATCTGGTAACTCGTCAACGAAAGTACACAGACGAAAACAGAACATCGTACCGAGAGTAGTTTTTGCAGCTACAGCTGAAGCGTTCTAGTTCTTTTATAAAACTTTTCAATATCAAACTTTAATTTAATAAATATATTTTAATAGTTGTTAATAATTACTTATTCGTGTTTTATTCATGAGACCTGGTACACGACAACTATATTGGTGACCCCGAGTTGAACAAAAGAATTGGACGACATCAAATAGCAAAAGCTTCTTAATATAAAAAAAAACCATCGGCAGCGCAGCTGCAGCAAAATTAAATTTTAACGAATTTTGCTAACAAACAGCAGAATTTTAAGACAAGCGTAGTTTTGCACATGCAACATTACAATCTGAGGCAGCGAAAAAAAGACGATAGCACAGACGACACATTTGAAAAAGAGGAGAAAAAGTTTTCTGGTGCAAATTACGACATGGCTGAAATACAAAATCTTTTGACACAAATTCAAAATTTGCAACTTGAAGTTAGCACACTACGGCAAGGGCAAGGAAATTCGAATGATTTGCCTAGATCAAACTTGCAACGAATTCATATTCCAAAATTCAATAAATACAATCCGCACTTGTGGTTTGCACAAATCGAAAGAACATTTGTCTTGAACAATGTTACGTCAGACTCTGACAAATTTGATCTGATTTCAGTACATCTTGAGGACGACACGCTTTTGTCAATTGAAGATCTTATTACAGAATAAATTTGCCGCACTGAAAGAACGCCTCATTTCAAAATTCGCCGAATCATCGGAATCAAAATTACGTCGTTTATTACAAGGTGGTGAGACTGTTGGAAAAAGGCCTTCCGAAATTTTATCAGACATGAAGCGTTTGGCACCGGGCAAAGGCAATGAACCTATTATTCGCACAATATTCCTGGACCAAATGCCAGAAACTATTCGGCCTCTACTTTCTGTGTTGGAGGATGACGATTTAGATAAGCTAGCCAAAATGGCTGATAAAATGTTAGATGCCAATCAAAATATGGTACGTCCTGTAACACCGTTTCGTGTAGACACTAACCTCTCTGTTGATGCTGCAAATTACACAATGACTTTAGCAGATGTTTGTCAAGCATTGAAAAATTTATCCGACAAAGTGGAAAAGATTCAATTGCACCAAAAGAAAGATAAATTGAATCGAAATCGTTCTTTATCTCGTAATCGATCACGCAGTTCGCAGAACTTGCCTAAACCACCCTTGTGTTTCTATCACGCGAAATTTGGTGATGCTGCTCGACAATGTAAGCCAACATGTGCACGATGGAATTCAAATACGGAAAACTAAATGCGCTGTCGTCAGTCAATTCGGCTGGCGGCAGCATCAACAACAACATTATAGTGGAAAATCGGCTACATATTTACGATCAATCGACCAAATGTAATTTTTTAATTGATTCAGGATCAGTGGTATCTGTAGTGCCACCATCATTAATCAAACAAACATTGAAACCTACTAAAATAAAACTCGTCGCTGTAAATCGCAGTGAGATCGCAACATTTGGTCAGTGCGTTTTTAAATTAAACTTAGGACTCCGTCGAGAACTAAAATGGTTATTTATTATAGCTGACGTGCTAACGCCCATACTTGGAGCAGACTTTTTAAGTCATCACAACTTACTTATTGATCTCAAAAGAAAACGCCTTATTGATAATACAACGAAGTTGAACAGCAATGGTATGATGTGCATGGCAAAGGAATTCAACATTTCTACATTATCAACAACATCTACTATTTTTTCCACTTTGCTTGAAGAATTCGTGGACATCACATCGCCAACGTTGACACGTAAGTCTAGCACTGATACCAGTATTATTCACCACATAGAAACAACAGGAAAACCGGTCGCTGAACGCCCAAGGAGGCTTTCTGGTGACAAACTTGCCGCAGCCAAAGCTGAAATAGATTTTTTGCTCGAGAACGGTATATGCCGAATTTCAAAAAGTCCATGGGCCAGCCCAATTCATATGGTGAGCAAAAAGACTGGCGGATGGCGAGCATGTGGAGACTACCGAAAACTGAATTCACAGACGATCCCAGACCGGTACCCTATTGCCAATATCAACGATTTTTCTGAAAGATTATATGGTAAGTCAATTTTCACGACTATTGACCTTGTAAGAGCCTATTATCAAATTCCAATGGCTGAAGAGGACATTCAAAAAACAGCTGTGTGCACGTAGAATTTTTATATATGCCGTTTGGGCTGCGGAACGCCACTCAGACTTTCCAGAGGTTTATGGACTCTAATTTAAAAGGCTTAAATTATGTTTATTGTTATATTGATGACATTATTATCATGTCAGAGTCCGTAGAGGAGCACAAACTTCATTTACGACAGGTATTTGAACGCCTTCGACATTATGGTCTAACCATTAATGTAAGTAAGTGTTATTTTGGTAAACCGGGAGTAAATTTTCTGGGATTTGTGGTTAATGGTAATGGTTGTAGACCTACAACCGACCGTATCACCGCTATAATGAACTACACTAAACCTGAAACTATCTGCGAACTTCGTAGGTTCCTTGGCCTACTTAATTATTATCGCCGTTGTATCCCTCATGCAGCTCATTTGCAAGCACCTTTGAATGACTTTTTATCAAATTCTAAGAAGAATGATAAAAGAAAAGTCCCGTGGACTGAGGAAACTGAAAGAGCATTTTTAGACTGTAAGCGCAGCCTCAGTGAAGTTACAATGTTGGCACACCCAGCACCAAAAGCAGACCTCGTTTTAAGGACAGACGCCTCTGACGCAGCTATAGGAGCTGTACTTGAGCAACGACTTGGCGAAGATTGGATGCCTCTCGGTTTTTTTTCTAGAAAATTATCATCAGCAGAGAAAAATTACAGCACATACGACAGGGAATTGCTCACTATTTATAATGCCGTGAAATATTTCCGTCACATGCTTGAAGCTAGACACTTTGTTATAAAAACAGATCATAAGCCTTTAATATACGCATTTTCTCAGAAGGCAGAAAAGGCATCGCCTCGACAATTAAGGCATCTGGATTTCATCTCGCAATTTACTACTGAAATTATTTACGTTTCTGGTCCTGAGAATACAGTTGCAGATGCACTTTCTCGTCTCAACGCTATTTCTATGCCCACAACAATTTCTTTGGATGAACTTAAATCAGCTCAGGAAAAAGACGAAGAGTTAAAAACATTATTAGAAGGTAACAATTCATTAAAACTACAAGCTATTAATTTTGATTCCACATCACTTTATTGTGATGTATCAACCGGCAATGTACGACCATATATTCCCGTAGAGTTTCGTAAACAGATTTTCACCTTTATTCACAATCTCTCACACCCAAGTGGCAAAGCCACTCTACAACAAATTCGTCTCAAATACGTTTGGCCGGAAATGAAAAAACAAGTACTCAACTGGTCTCGTAATTGTTTGTCTTGTCAAAGGTCAAAAATTACAAGACACAATCGCCTTGCACCCAGTAAAATTGACATTCCTGACAACCGTTTCGAACATGTGCATTTGGACATTGTTATCATGCCAACCGTACAGGGTTACAGATACTGTCTCACAATGATCGACAGATTCTCTCGGTGGCCGGAGGCTGTTCCTTTAAAAGATATGTCAGCTGATACAATTGCTAAAGAATTTTGGTCACATTGGATATCGCGATTTGGCTGCCCTAAAATCATTACAACAGACCAGGGTACGCAATTCGAGTCAGGTTTATTTAAAGCCCTCGTAAATTTCACTGGCGCCAAACGCACACGAACAACTGCTTATCACCCGCAATCGAATGGGATGGTCGAAAGATGGCACAGAACCTTCAAAGCAGCGTTGATGTGTCACTCTGAAATATCATGGATTGATATCCTGCCAACAGTTTTACTTGGACTCAGAACATCATTTAAAGAAGATCTTAGAGCAGCACCATCTGATTTGTTATATGGCAGCACATTACGTCTTCCTAATGATTTTTTCGACAAAACTGATAATCCAATTGATTGTGCAGAATTTTTATTAAAACTCAGAAAACATTTTAATTCGCTGAGGCCAACACCAGCTACTCATCATAATAACAAAAACAAAATATTTGTTTTCAAACAACTCGAAGATTGCACTCATGTTTTCCTTCGCACTGATGCTATACGGAAACCTCTTGAAACTCCATATAGTGGTCCTTATGAAATAGTGAAGAGAAGTTCAGACCGATTATTTACAATTCGAATTAAAGAAAAAGATGTTGATGTGTCTGTTGACAGATTGAAGCCAACTTTCATGATTAATGATACACAACAAAATTCAACATTTGCTTCACAAGCTACACCATCTAGTCGTCTAATTACAACACCTAATAACTAAAGCACCCCACCTGGACAAGGAAATAAACAACCTTCATCATTCCAATCAGTACCTGATATTGTCACTGGAGAGGGAGTGGATGTGGCAGCTCCAAGAGTTTTAACTGATGAAAACAAACCATCTTGTAACTCGTCAACGAAAGTACACAGACGAAAACAGAACATCGTACCGAGAGTAGTTTTTGCAGCTACAGCTGAAGCGTTCTAGTTCTTTTATAAAACTTTTCAATATCAAACTTTAATTTAATAAATATATTTTAATAGTTGTTAATAATTACTTATTCGTGTTTTATTCATGAGACCTGGTACACGACAACTATATATGTATTCTCGTCGATGTATCCGGAATATTACATTTCCGTTAATTTGAACATTATCTATATTGTGTTGACCAGGGTTGTAATATTTTTACAACTAGAGCTGAATTGATAGTGCTGCCAAGTACATATAACCACATTGTCGTTATATTTGAATCTATTTTTAAACTTTGTAACAATATTACAATTGAGTATCGGTTAGACGCAACTACATTATTAAGGCCCTGTCAGATACAACTTTGTCGCTTTGCTTGGCGTTTTTAACTTTAATAAAAAAGCGTAAAGCAAAAACACAATAAAAACTTTGACATATGTATTTGAAGTCAGAAGTGTCTCAGTTATCTCACATTCTCGCCACGTAATACTGTTGGTATAATCTTCAGTTTCGAAATTAAATGAAGACACTTTAAGCATTCGAAGTCTTGGACCTTACTTAGTTCTTGCTTTTGAAATTCGTGGATATACCAGATCTCGTATGGTTTCTTTGCCATCTCAAAGAATGACCGAAATATCCATTCCGTTGGATTACCCTCTCAACGATCTTCTTCAAATTGGAGTTCAAATAGCGACTCAGACTAATTGTTTGCCACAGGTGCTAAGCTCCGTTTATACACAAAGGATCACATTTTATTGTAAACTACATCGGATCATAAACTCTAATCACGTACAGACTAATATAACTAATTTTCCTCAGGGTCCGGTTTAGTAGCATATAATCTTATAATTCGATTTGTTTTTGTAAGCCATCTAGAATAGTTGAGAGATCCAGGTTCAATATTAGCTAAATCTGAAAAAAGAAACAGTAGTGCTGATAGAGGTTATAGTAAAAATAGTAAAAATACTTTTGATCGGTATTCAAACGACTCCTTGTAGTATCAGGTAATATTGTAGGAATCGCTTATTCGCATTGTTTCACATTTTTGTAATTAAGATCCTATGGCACGTAAAAAGCATAAGTGGTAATTTACTGGAATGAATAACACCAGCGTTAAAACCTGTATTTACAACTGTTCCATCGCCATCATGATCCATTTGAGTTAGTTTAGCATTTTTAATACTTTTAGCATTTCCGAACTCACACATAACATACCCAGCTTTGATAAAATAATATAATGCTGTCCTAGTACTCTTTTTGTGCAAAACTTCCCATTATTCTTAATACTAACATACTGCGTAAGATACACATACATACCTGTTTTAAAAATTATTGTGCAAAAACAGTACTATCATTAATTTCTTTTATTGGTAACTACTACATGTTCACAAACCACATTGTACTCTACGATGTACAAATACGAATGCAATTATATGCGAGTAGTCAAATACCAAATGGTCCGCCATCTAAAGTTTCTTTTTTCAACTAGTGCTTATTTCGTGAATGGTAACACTTAGCTCATGTCTGATTTTACAGATAATTAGTTTTATCCTTCCGCTGAACGAATATGGTTGTGTATACGCTTGAACAACGCTTCGCTAAGTGGGCCTGCGATCGACTTACAGAAGATGCCGATTTTGTCAAAAAAATCATCTTTTCAGATGAAGCTCATTTTGATCTTGGCAGGTATGTAAACAAGCAAAATTGTCGCATTTGGGGCACATAAAACCCGCACGCATACATTGAAAAGCCGATGAACCCAAAACGAGTCATGCTTTGGTGCTGATTTTGGTCCAGAGGTATAATTGGGCCATTTTTCTTCGAAAATGAGCAAGGAGTGGCCGTTACAGTCAATGGCGATCGTTATCGGGCCATGTTGAATGAATTTTTGTTCACAAAAATTAAAGAGGATATTGGCAACATTTGGTTTCAACAGGACGGCGCTACGTGCCACACAGCCGAAGCTACACTCGATGTTTTGCGCCCTGTTTTTGAAGATCGCATTATCAGCCGAAGAGCTGATGTCGTTTGGCCACCTCGGAGCTGCGATTTGACACCGTTGGACTATTATTTGTGGGGTGCCGTCAAAGGTAAGTGTTACGCCGACAAGTCAGAGACAATTGACGCCTTAAAGGACAATATTCGTGAAGCCTTTGGTGAAATACAACTGCACACAATCGATAATGTGCTTGAAAATTGGACCGATTGGACTGCATGGCCAGCCGACGTAGCCATTTGAATGAAATTATTTTCCATTATTAACCGGAAGGATTGCACTTTCAAATAAAAAAAGAAATTTCAGAAAATATTCAGTAGTTTTTTTTATAGCATTTTCAAAAAAAAAATATTTGGCGGACCCTGTATTTACTATTTTATATATATAAAAGAAGTGACTTCTTAGAATTGTACAAGGAAAATCAAATTAATAGAACTCCTTGGTACCCGACTAGTTTGATTCGATTCGGTCAAACCGTTCAAAATTATAAGCGAATCACATTGTTACACACACACATACATACAGACATAAACTCCGAACTCGATTTTAGCAAAACGGGGTAAAACTATCAACTTTCCAACAGCTGATATGCGGAATTGTTGCAAAAAATACAAGATCATGTATGTATGAAATATTTTGCATCTGCAAGGAGGCCCTTAACATCAATACAACTCTAGTATTTTTTCATGTACTAGATTATTCGATTTTAAATTATGAGCAATTATTTGTAAACATTTGTTGGCAAGTAGGACAAACACAAATGAGGATGAGTGGTTTCTGTAGCTAATTTTCTGCTTTAAGTCCGACGATAAAGATTAAGGGTCTTATGCAAAAAAAAGTAGTCCTAGGTACTTGAAGTTTCAACTATACGTTAGTTTTCAGACACTTTAATACTAACATACATGTGATAAAAATTACACTGCTCTGCAAAAAATTATTTTTTGTCTCTCCTTTAAATAAAATTATGTGGACTATATAGACTTTGATGCGCTGAGTTCAAATCCGTTTTCGAGATTTTTCCATCAGGTCGGGATTTTTTTATAGGCGTGGCAAATTTCCACCCCTAAATTAGTCAGGTACGGAGACATGTTTTACCCTAAATCGAAAACGAGTCATCCGATTTTTAAGAGTACAACACCAAAAGATGCGTAACAAAATGTTATTCGAATATAATTTTTCTGTTATCTTTTTGAAATTACTCAGAAATTAATGGAGAAAAAATAGTTTTTCGTGCAAAATTCGTAATTTTTTCAGTTAAAAAATGCAATTAAGAAAAATTAAAGAAAATATTCAACATTTTGCACATTTTTCTGAGAACTACATATCTTAAAAATAAAATAAGCTATAAACCATAAAAATCGGTTAAAATATTTGGATTTTATTGTCAATTTACCACAGGTATCCAATATTGATCAAATACGTGTAATGCAGCAAACAAAACATCAATAAGGCTGACGTCAGAGTGGCAACTCTTTACTTGTATCTATTTTTGCACAACAAAAACAAATACAAGCAAAAAAGGTTGCTAGATTGTAATCTTGCAGCAACGCCCCGCTTAAAGCGCCCACTCTGCCGTCACCCGTAGATAACTTCAAATTACAATAAAAATTTAATATATTTACAGTCCATATATATATTTTTTGTTTTAAATAACTCAAAATTGTTACAAATTTATTTCAGAAACATTGTTAAAATAAAAAAGTAGCTTAAGCTGTTCCGTTGATTCAGCTTTAGTTTTCTTTAATTAATATTTCTTTTTTTATTAATATTATCAGTTTGAGTTTCTTGCCAAATCGACCAACAAAAATCTGCAAGCATCCCTTCCGATGGGAAAAAATCTAAATGCGAGTCCAAAAAATTAATTTTAAGGGACATATTACACTTTAGAGCTTTGTAGGCAGAAAGTAGTTCTTCGATGATTTCATGGTAGTTTTCAGCTTTTCTGTTTCCCAAAAAATTGTGGCACACATTCACAAAACCTGTCTATGCTCATTCTTCCACATCGTTCAATTTCGGTCCAAAGACCTCGTCCTTTATAAGTTCTACAAATATGCCTTCAATTACTTTTGCATCGCTGATTCTAGGAAATTTGCTTTTAATGTATAGAAAGGCTTCAGCGTCCTTGTTCATTGCTTTGACAAATATTTTCATTAGGCCCAACTTTATATGAAGAGGAAGCAGAAGAATTTTTTATTTTTGAGTTCTTCTGCTACATTTTTTTTCTGCTGGAATAAAACTTACTCTTTTCGGCCAAATTTTAAAATTGTTGTGTTTTTCTTTCGCGCGGCTATGCCATTCACATAAAAAGCAACAAAACTTAGTATATCCACTTTGCAATCCGTTTAACATTGCTACGACTTTCAAATCTGCACATACATATGTACGTTTCATGAGTAATGTGAATATATAATATTGTAGTATCATCTTTCTGCTACAATAGCTTTCTTTCATATTTCTTGCATACGCGAGTGGGACCGATGGAAATTTGTTGCCATTGTGAAGTAAAACGGCTTTCAAACTTGTCTTGGATGAGTCAATAAAAAGCCGCCAATCCTCAAATTCATTACTGAAACACAGTGTCGTAAAAGTCCATCAGCACTATCACAAAATACCAAATCTCCGTCTCTGCTGAAATAACTCAAAAAAGCTTGTTCTCTATTTCGAATATACGAGACTTTCGCGTCCTTCTCCACCAAATTCCATTGTTTTAATTTGAATGCATGAAGCTCAGACTTTTTTTTTTGAGAGCCCTAATTCACGAACTAAGTTATTCAGATCTGTTTGATTCGGAAAATAAGGTTTACTCGTTGGACTTCCAACGGAATGCGAAGAAACACCCATGGTGGCGTAACTTAATTGAGTTGTTGCAGAAAGCCCATCTTCTTCGTCGTTTGTAGGAGGCAATGGAGATAAATATTTATATTTATTTGTAAACTGGTCGTTTGACGCATGAAGTATTTTAATATATAACTGTATTTTTGGTATTTTTCGTAAACTCACGTGTTTTAGTCAGGCAAAAGTAGAAATCATTTTCATGATTTTGTGGTTCACTCCAAATAGCTGGCATCATAAACGGCAAAGACTTATGACTTCTTTTTAACCAACCTCTTAAAGACCTTGCACAGCTATTATAACATATTTTCGGCAGCACATTTTTATTTCTATCATCAATAGGAAACCCAAAATAACGCTGATAAGCATCTTTAATCTGGGAAGTTATTGTCTGCCGTTGAGAACTTAAAGTTAGATCTCCACATACATAACAAAATAAATTTGAAGATTTGTTACGAATCCTTGACATTTTGTAATATGAAAGCGTTTTTAGATTCTTTAATTTCTTTATTTCTTTACAATAACAAAGCACACTATAAGATCTATTTACTGTTTACACAATAACAAAGCACACTATAATATCTATTTACTGTTGCCGATTTTAACCGCACGATATTCAAATTAAAACAGACTCACTTATTGTCCATCAACTTCTATATATACTGCTACAATAAATACCAGAATTTACCCTAATGATGACCTACCAGAAGCAATAAAATACTGTAATATATTGATGTATGCGGACGACGTAAAAATATGGTGCGAAATAAAACATACATCTGTTCAACAGTTCTTGCAGAATGATTTAAACAATTTTTATACTTGGTGTAAACTAAACTTAATGCAATTAAACTTGAACAAATGTAATCATATGCAATTTTCAAGATCACACAGCACTGTCCACAATTATAACTTAGATGGTTATAATTTAGAAACGCTTCATGAAGTCGTGGATTTAGGAATTTTGCTAGATAGCAAACTTACATTTGTCCAACACATTACTGACTGTTAATAAATCCCGAAGTATCCTTGCATTCATTAAAAGATGGGCAAAACAGTTTAATGATCTATATGTCATTTTTGACATATTTGGGATCCACTGTATAACGTTCATATTGAACGTCTTGAATCCGTTCAAAAACAATTTCTAATTTTCTGCCTAAGAAACGTTTATAGAAATCGGATGGCACTTCCATCATACTCTTCGAGATTAGCTGAAATTAATCTTCCTACTTTAAAGAGCCGGAGAACAATGCTCAACGCCTCTTTTATGGCAAATCTTTTCAGTGGTAACATCAACTCCGAAGTTTTACTGAACAACGTATGTTTCAATATTCCTCAACGTTCACTTCGTTCTTTTAACCCACTCTATGTTACAGCTTGTCGTACTAACTATGAAATGTCAGATCCTCTTAGAAAACTATGTACTTGCTTTAATGAAATGTATCATTTTATAGATTTTTCACTGAACCTTTGTATCATCAAACGTAACGTCATATGTTTTTTTAATCATTAACTTTTGCTATGTTCTATAAATAGCGCAATATTTAATTTGCATTAATTTAATTGATTTATATACTATTCTGCTTAAAAAATAAATAAATAAATGTTCTCGATTTGAAATCACAGATAAATGAAAAATAATATTTATAATTTTTAATTCCAAGAGGCACGCAAAATACCGTTGTACTTTAGTTCCATTACCTGCTCACCTAACGAAATGCTATCGTCATATGTAAGGTTAGCTGCATTACAATATTGGGAACCTGCGGTAAATTGACAATAAAATCCAAATTTTTTAACCGATTTTTATAGCTTATTTTATTTAATGTGCAAAATGTTAAATACTTGCTTTAATTTTTTTTAATTCCATTTTTAAACTGACAAAAAGTAGGAATTTTGCACGAAAAACAATTTTTTTCTCCATTAATTTCTGAATAATTCCAAAACGATAATAGAGAAAAATTATATTCGACTAAAATAAATGCACTTTTGTTACGCATCTTTCGGTATTTTAGTTTTAAAAATCGGATGACTCGTTTCGAGTTAGGGTGAAATAAGTCTCCGTACCTGGCTAAGTTGGGGGGGAAAATTTGACACGCCTATAAAAAAAATTCCTACCTGATGGATAAAAACCGAAAACGGATTTGAGTTCAGCGCATCAAAATCTATATAGTCCACATAGTTTTATTTAAAGGAGGATTTTGCTGCTGAACAGTGTTATTATGCAAAAATAGTTCTTAAATTGATTTCTTCGATTGGTAATTGTAATGTATTTATTACTAGATGGCAATCCTTTTTTATGTTTGCATATTTTTAGTACTTATCCAATTCTTAATAACAGTTATATTTTATGTACCTTTTGTTAAATGCATATAGAATATACTAGTTCATTCCTCTTTACAGTTTTAGTTGTTGAAGAAGCATTCATATTGAAATTTAAATAAATAGTAATTAATTTGTATAATGAAATATTAAATATACGCGTGTTTTAATTGTACGTAAATATACAACAATTGGCGACGAGTAACAATTTTTTTATACCCTTCACAAATATGTGAAAGGGTATATATAGGTTTGTCATTCCGTGTGTAATTTCTTCGATATGCACATGGGACCCCATAAAGTATATATATTCTGGATCCTTATGAATAGCCATGACGATTGAGAGATGTCCGTCTGTCCGTCTGTACGTACGGTTTTCCCAAGCCCCCAGAAGAGCTAGAGACTTCGTTCTTGGACCGTTGGATTGGAAATGAACTTAATTAGGCTGCTATTGAAATTCAGAAAGATCCAAAGTATGGTTCCAGAGCTGGGAAGCTTACACCTATTTCTCGATACCAAAAATCAATTTTTTTTTTAATGTTTGTAAATTAAACCTACTTCGTGCTTTGGGGAGCCTCAATAGTCTATTAAAAACTAAAAATATAAAATTTTTTTTCCAGGGATGGGAAATTAAAAATTTTTTTTTCGGCCTATTCCGTATGTACATGTAGTAACTAAAATTGTTAAAAATTTCAAGTTTTTCTTTAACAAAACCACTTTATACGTCATGAAGATTTGCATTAGCCAAAAAAATTTTAAATTCAAATTATGCTACCAGAGGTGGAAAATTGAATTTTTTTTATACATGAAAGTAATCAAACAGGCAACTGATGTAGTTTTTTTTTGTTTTTTGCTAACTAAAACTGTCTTATAATTTAGGAAGAACATAATTGGTATCAAAAATTCAAAAATAAAAAATAAAATTTCGAATCCAGGGATGGACAAGTGCAATATTTTATGGTACATGAAAGTTACCAAAATGGTAAAAAATTTGCAATTTTTCGTAAATAAAACTACCTTATACCTCAAGAAGCGTTGCACTGATAAAAAAACAAACAAAAAAAATTAAAATTTCGTTTCCAGGGTTGGAAAAATTAAATTTTTTTTTGGACATGCAATATTTTGTAGTACATGTTATAACCAAAATGGTTGCAAAATTCGAGATTTTCTTAAACAAAACTACTTTATACCTCGTAAAGATTTGCATTGATAAAGAAAATTTTAAAAAATTTAAATTTCGCTTCCAGGATTTGGAAATTGAAATTTTTTTTTTAACATAAATGTAACCAAAAAGGCAATTGACGTTGTTTTTTACTAATTAAAACTATATTTATAACCTATATGGTTATAAATATTAAGTTTTTATTAAATAAAACTATTTCATGCCTCATTAAAAGTTGCATTGGTAAAAAAAAATTAAATTTCGTTTCCAGGGTTGGGAAATTGATATATTTATTCTGCATAAAAATAACCAAAAAGGCAATTGACATTGTTTTTTTTTTGCTAATTAAAGTTGTTTTATAATTCAGGAAGAACAAAATTGGTATTAAAATCTTAAAAAATCAAAATTTCGACTCCAGGGTTGGACAAATGATATATATTATGGTACATGAAAGTGACCAAAAAGTTTAAAATTTTAATTTTTTTGTCAAGTAAAACTATGTTACACCTCACTATGAATTGCATTGGTAAAAAAATAAAAATTCCAGAGTTGGGAAATCGAAATATTTTTCGTACATAATAGTACATACATAAATTCAAAATTTTGTGCTTTTAGTGAATTAAACCTATTAGATATTTCAGAAAAAATTAAACTAGTATCAAAATATTATAAATTCGGTTCCAGGGTTGGAAAATTTAAATATTTTTGGTATATAAAAGTACATACATAAATTCCAAATTTTGTTTTTTAGTGAATTAAAGCTATTTTATATACACTAATACCCCGATTTGCGTCGCCCCGATTTGCGTTGATTCGAATAGCGTCGCCAAAAAAAAAATGAGTTGTGGCTTCGATTTGCGTCGTCTAATGAGGGGATTCCCATTTTATTTCCTGCAGGTAACATTTTTTTCAAGGGGATTTCACAATACATATGTATGTATGTATGTACATTCAATTTTAAGTTAAAAAGTGTCAGTTTAGATTTGTGTGGTGTAGTGAAAAGATAATTTGGTGCTCTACAAAAAATAAAGATGAGTCAAAAGCGAAAACAAATCTCCTTGGAACAAAAGCTAGACATTTTAAAACGTTTTAAATTTGGAGAAAAACCGGCTGACATTGGAAGAATTCTGGGTTTAGCTCCAACTACAGTAAGAACCATTTGTAGTCGTGATGCTGATAAGATAAAGGACTATGGCAAAGCTGCCACACATTTGCAAGCCAAACAAGTCACAAAAAATAGAAGTCCATTAATAGTAAAAATGGAGTCCCTTCTATCCATTTGGATAGAAAATCAGAATCAGAGAAGGATGACATTGAGCCAAATGTTAATTCAAAATAAGGCTTTGTCGATATTTAATGAAATAAAAAGTAATTCTCCATCAACAAGTGGTGAACAATTAGAAAAATTTGAAGCAAGCAGAGGCTGGTTCAGCCATTACAAAGCGCGAGCAAATTTGCATAATATTGCACTTAAAGGAGAAGCAGCTAGTGCAGATATTCCATCAGCAAATAAGTTTAAAGAAGATCTTAAATGCATTATTCAAGAAGGGGGCTACTCCTCCAAGCAAGTTTTAAATGTTGATGAAACGGGACTGTTTTGGAAGAGACTTCCAAAAAGAACATTCATATCGAAGTCTGAAAAATCTTGCCCAGGATTTAAAGTCAGTAAGGATAGACTTACGCTTCTTTTGGGTGGAAATGCTGAAGGTGACTTTAAGTTTAAGCCTCTACTTGTTTATCACTCCGAAAACCCCAGAGCATTCAAAAATATTAAAAAATGCGAACTTCCTGTTCATTGGCGTTCAAATAAAAAAGCCTGGATGACAGCAACTTTATTTAAAGACTGGATAGAGAATTGCGCAGTTCCAGAATTAAAAGCTTATAGTTCTTCTGCAAATATCGAATTCAAAATGCTTTTATTGATTGACAATCCTCCAGGGCATCCAATATTCTGTGATGATTTTTCAGAAAATATTAAAGTTGTATTTATGCCTCCAAATACCACATCCATTTTGCAACCAATGGACCAGGGCGTCATATCTAATTTTAAGTGCTACTATCTTCGACGAACATTTAGTCAACTACTTAATGCTACCGATGGACACAATAAGCCTTCCATGAAGGAGTTTTGGAGAAATTATACCATAATGATGGCTATTGAAAATATAGATCAATCCTGGAAAGAGGTAAAAAAAACGTGTATGAACGGAACTTGGAGACAAATATGGCCTGAGTGCGTCCAAATAAACATGCCTGAAATAAATGAGGTATCTAACATTTGCGCAGACCTTTCTGAACGTGCTAGAGTAGCAGAAGTTGATGGAATGGAAGAAGATGACATAAATGAGCTATTGTTGGCAAACGAAGAAGACCTTAACAACGAAGATCTAATTTCAATTGATGTAGAACGTGCATTAATGGACGAAATACCCACTCTAAATAACGAAGCAAAAGAAAAAAATCTGAAGACTGCTCAGATATCAGAAGCTATGCAACTTATCTCAAAAGCCATGGATATTTTTACGGATAACGATCCAGACGAAAATCGTAGCAGCAATGCAAAAAATGCTATGGAAGTTGCTATTAATTGCTATAAAGAAATTTATTTACAAAAGAAATCTTTTCAAGTTCAACAAAAAATAGAAAATTTTTTTCAAAAAGATAGACAGCCATCAAATCAGACACATGATGTGATGATTGATTTGGAGTAAAACAAAAATCTTATAACTAAGATTGGTGAATTACTTATGTACGTTGAGTTTTTATGTGTATGAATTGTTTTTACGATAGTTAAGTTTTTTTAATTAATTTGGTTTACCTTAAATTTTAATTTTGTTGCAATAAATAAAATATTATAAAACAAATAAATGTATAATTATTTTTGGAAGCAATGAAAAAAGCCTTAAGATATATATGGGGAAATGTGATTCGATTTGCGTTGTTTCGATTTGCGTCGCACTTTCTCGGTCCCAATTAAAAAAAATTAAATTAGTATTAAAAAATTAAAAATTCGGTTCCAGGGTTGGAAAATCGACATTTTCCGATTCATAAAAGCAGCCATTTTATTTGTTATTTTTTGATTTTTATGATGAATTATACCTACTTTATACATCAGAAAGAAGTAAACTGGTATTAAAAACCAACAAAATCTAAAAGACGATTCTACGGTTGGACAATTAGAACTTTTTGGGGTACATGAAACGGATTTTTTGTTTTGTTTGTAATTTAAACATATTTCATGTTTTTGAAAGACGTTCATAGGTATTAGATATAAGAAAAGCCAAACATTTAGCTTCCTAGCCGAAAAATTTAAACGTTTTCTTAAATATAAAAGTAACCGATAACATCATTTTGATTTTTTAATTAAACAAGAAAGAAAGAAAGAAGAATTACATCTGTGAAGGGTATTTAAGATTCGGCACAGCCGAATATAGCACTTTTACTTGTTTTTACATAACCTTGCAAAATGGACGCTCAAGTGAAGACATTGTTGGAAGCCATTACAAGAATGACGATGGCAATGCAAGTGCAACAACAGGCATCAAGTGCTGGTATTACTAGTGTCAATATAGTTTCAAATTTCGACGCATTTGATCCAAAATCAGAGTCGTTTAAAACGTATAAGGAGCGCCTGGAAATACATTTCCAAATAAAGAAAAATTTTCAAGATAAAGATATGTGTGCAAAGTTGTTGTTACAGTACATGGGCTCATCAACGTACACATTACTAACAACATTGGTAGCACTTAAAAGCGTGGCCGACCTAAAATATGATGAAATTTTTTTAAATTGGAAAAGCATTTTTGCCCCAAAAAGAACGTTTTGGTTGAGCAGCATAAATTTCTGTGTGAAATTCAAAATGATAGCCAGTCAATATCAGATTTTGTTGCAATATTACAAAAGAGATCGACTGAGTGTGATTTTGTGTGTGAGTGCAGGAAGTCAATTGCAGATATTTTCCTAAGATCGCAATTCATTAGGGGTTTACGTGATGGTTATATTCGAGAGCAGTTGTTACAAAAGCCAGAATTAAAATTTTCTGAAATTATGGAAAAAGCAAAAACACTTGAAGCAGCGAAAATAGACAGCAAGGCCATTTCAAATAATTCAACGGGTTCAACAAGTGATATACTACAAGTGCGTCATCAACATAACAATCAAAGGGGAAGAAATCGAAGTCGTATCGTATCCAGAAATAAAACATCAAAATCATCATCGAGAATCAATTACAGTGACCTAGGCATAGAAGGGCTGTGTCTCAGATATGGCCGTGCCAATCATATGGCAAACGATTGTACAGTAAACAGGAACAACCTGAAATGTAAATCATGCGGTAAAGTTGGTCACTTAATCAAGTTTGTATAAAACACAAAATGAGACAAAGCAAATCTAACAACAACAACGCTACTGCAAATTTAATCGAAACTTTTACAACGGGAGAAAATTTTTCTGGAGTAAACCAAATCATCAATATTTATGACAACAATACAGTGCAGTTGCAAAATAAAGATGCCGAAAAATTTTACACAAATATTTATATTGAAGGGAAGCAACAAAAGTTCGAAGTCGATTCGGGGGCCGGTTATACGTTGATACCGGAAAACGAATTTAATAAATTAAATATAAATACAAAAATAAGAAAATCAAACATAGCTTTTCGATCATATACGGGTGATGTATTTGTACCATTGGGTGTCGCACACGTAAACGTTATGTACAAAAACAGAACATCAAAGGAAGAACTGTATGTAGTGTCTGCAAATCGTTCAGCTCTTTTAGGAAGAGTATGGATTCGTCATTTAAAAATAAATTTATCAGATGTCGATCAACGTGAACAACATAAAAATAATGATACTGGTAAAATTAATTCAATTTCGGATATACAGCTACAATTTCCAAGCATTTTTGAACAAAAAGTAGGATGTATTCCTGATTTTACATACAGTCTAAAATTACGTGTTGGTGCTAAACCTGTATTTTTGAAGGTACCTTTTGCATTACGCGAAAAAGTTGAGCGTGAGCTGGATAGCTTGGAGAAGGACGGTAAATACCAGCAATTGAGGTTCACCATTGGTGGTAATTCCTAAGCCGGACGGAAGTGTTCGGTTGTGTGTCGACTACAAAGTGGCAGTAAATCCTCAGCTTGAGGCGGCGCACTACCCTATAAAAAGAATCGATGAAATTTTCAACAATCTAAAGAACGCAAAATATTTCTGTAAGCTGGACTTATATAAGGCGTATTTACACGTTTTGGTAGATGATGACAGCAGACAAATTCACACAATTTCTACACACAGAGGTACGTATCAAATGAATAGACTTTCTTTCGGAATTAAAACTGCTCCAAGTGAGTTTAATAGTATTCTAGATCAGATTCTACAAGGACTCGAAGGTACAATTTCATACCTTGATGACATCATCATACATGGATCAACATTAGAAGAATGCGAACATCGTCTCATAAACTGTTTTGAAAGGCTAAACAAATACAATTTACATATCAACAAGAACAAGTGCGAGTATTTTAAGGAACAAGTCAAATACCTTGGCTATGTCGTAAGCAACAACAAAATTTCGAAATGTCCCGAAAAAGTACGAGCGATAGTGGATCTGCCACGACCACAAAATATAGAAGATACGAGAAGATTTCTAGGGATGATAACCTACTATTCAAAATTTTTACCAGATGTGTCAACGCTTACTTTTCCACTACGTCAAATATTAGAGAAAAATAGAAAATTCAACTGGAAAGGTAAATGTAAAAAAGCTTTTAAAAATCTCAAAGAAGAAATTCTGAAGGATAGGGTTTTGGTACCCTATAACCAATCCTTACCGGTAACGTTAGCGTGTGACGCAAGTCTAACGGGTATTGCTGCTGTATTGTCGCATATAGTCGATGGGGAGGAACGTCCTATTTCATTTATTTCTCGAGCATTAACGAAGGCCGATCAATATTACAGTCAACTCGACAGGGAGGCCTTGGCAATCATCTTTGCTGTTGATAAATTTTTTATGTATCTTCACGGGAGAGAATTTACGTTATTAACAGATAATCGAACACTGTACAGACACCAGCTATGACTTCAGCAAGATTGCTTCGATATGCTTCTTTTCTACAAGGTTTCAACTATAAAATAGAACATCGTAAAGCTGAAAACAACGTTAACGCGGACTGCTTGTCTAGAGCATCAATCAACGATACACCACATTTTAAACATTTTTTGGATGAAGAGGTACGAGTAATTCAAGAGCAAATCATCAACCATTGATGGTTGGTAAAATCGTGTTCCAGTTGTGCTAAAGTAAGGAAAGATCCACCGAAGGTTATTACTCATCACTGAGAGGAGCGAAATGAAAATTTCCAAAGATTCCTTATAGACTATGCCGGACCGTTTCAAAACCACAATTTTTTGGTGTTAGTAGATGCTAAGTCAAAGGGACCAGATATTCGTTTGATAAAAGATGCTCCAACTTCTGAGAAAACAATCACCTTATTGCAAGACATTTTTTCTACACATGGTCTTCCTCAAATCATCGTTTCGGATAACGCAACAATTTTTCAAGGTACAATGTTTAAAGAATACTGTAGTAAAAACGGGATCATTCAAAAATTTATAGCTCCTGGTCATCCAGCTACAAATGGACTAGCTGAAAGATGCGTGCAGATTTTAAAATCTAAATTAAAAGCGATGGAAGATGATATTTTACCGCTAAATATCAAAATACATGAAATTATTTTTCGGTATAGAGCTACTCCGCTCGCAAATGGTCAAACTCCATCACAATTATATCTTGGCAGAGATTTAAGAATCAAATTGGATGCCATGCGCCCTTTTAAGGAAATCAAATCAACTTTGCGTTCACCTGTGGTTCGTAATATTAGCATGGGAGATAGGGTGCAAGTGCGCTGGTTTGAAAAATACAAGCCAATTTGGAAATTTGGTACAGTAAAATCCATATTTGGTCAACTTCATTACCAAGTAATACTAGATAATGGTTATGAACTTAAACGTCATATTAATCAACTATTTAAATGAAATGTTGAAGTACCGAAAAAGTCCGTTACATTTGCGGAACCACCCGTTAAACAAAAACCAAATTTAGATGAAGTTCACATCGAGCATAGAGTTACCAATCCAGTGATTCAACCAATACCACCTGAAGAATCTCAGCTCATAGCAACGCCGGAGGGGAGCTTAAGAAGATCAAGTCGTGTGAAAAGACCTCCAACACATTTAGAGGACCACGTATGCTATTAAGCGTGGGAGATTATAATGTATTTATTACTATATGGCAATCCTTTTTTATGTTTGCATATTTTTAGTACCTATCCAATTCTTAATAACGGTTATATTTTATGTACTTTTTGTTAAATGCATATAGAATATACTAGTTCATTCCTCTTTAACGTTTTACTTGTTGAACAAGCATTCATATTGAAATTTAAAGAAATAGTAATTAATTTGTATATTGAAATATTAAATATACGCGTGTTTTACTTGTACGTAAATATACAACAGTAATGGCTTCTTCGATTGGTAATACTATTATGTTCACAAACTATGAAGTTTATTTTTAGAGTAAATTAAAAAAAATCTTTGCCACACAATGAA